>JANHFT010004981.1:7286-30248 GCA_032467955.1 Pseudoxenodon macrops
TCCCCCCTCCCATTTCCCCACAACAGAAAAATGCATAGTAGAATAGCTGAAAGTGTGGCAGGCCAAAATGCAGGCCTCACAATTGTGCTTTATGACATCCAACTGCAAAAATGCCAAAGGACAGATGCACAAACAAAAGAACACTACACATCAGCCTCCTGTTGAAAAAAATGTAATTGTTAAATGTGGTCAATAAAAGGGCAGGGATATTTCTCCACCTTACATGTCTTGTATAACTTGAGTTTTGAAATTAGAGTAGGGTTTCACAGCTGCTGTTTCTTGGCAAAATGACTTCTGAGTAGTGCCATATGACAGAGTGAATTTGTGCTGAAGTTTCACTAGGCATGTTGTGGGCATTTTGCTCCATTGAACACTGCCAGTAAATGAGGCAGTGATATCTCTTGCCACATTCAGCTTCAGTTCTGCTCTAAGCTAACAGCAAGACAAAGTGTCTGCAAATACACCTTGTCAATCAAGACACTACCTGGAAGTCATTTCACCAATCTTCCATTTACCACAAACTTAGATTTGCTTGCTCTGAATATATAAAATTGGTGGGACACCAAAAGTAATTGTAGTTGGCTACTTCTAATAAACCATAATTAGGCACAAATTAAATCAAAGTTGAATCATTCATGTGGTTTACTACTTAAAATAAAAATCTTACAACATACATGGTATCTATTAATATAATCCATATGTATTTTTTTCCATTTCTATATAGTCAGGGGATGGAATTGACTTAAATAGAAACCAAAGTGAGTGTGAAAGATTGTGGTTCTAATATGTCTCCATAATTAAAACTATGCTATTATCTAATTTTCCATCTAATGATACCATTATGGAG
This sequence comes from Pseudoxenodon macrops, assembly GCA_032467955.1. NCBI lineage: Eukaryota > Metazoa > Chordata > Lepidosauria > Squamata > Pseudoxenodontidae > Pseudoxenodon > Pseudoxenodon macrops. The sequence goes on from JANHFT010004981.1 coordinate 8,134, forward strand.
TCCTACATATTAAGGATGAAGCATATCACCTAATTATTGATTAGTTATAAATCATTTGTATTTAGGTTTAGTTTGCTTGATTAGTATCATCTCTTTATGCTTCAACTAATTAATTACAATTTATTGTGGCATATCCAGAAAATAAATCGTGGAAGCACTCTAGAAGTTATCCCAGCAGGAAATGCAGGAAGACAAGACGACTTGCTTTTGCTTTACATTATGAGACTTATATTAAATTCACTGTCTGAAATACAGCAAACAGGTGTAAAAGCATAGCACGTAAAAATTCCAGTTAAGTTTGATTGATGCCTAACAATAAATACAAAATTTCCCAAGTTGGTTGTTCAGCATTGCAGTTATTGATGTGAAAGTCTAAGAAAGTGATGAATATACAACCTTCCCTGGTGGTTAGATCAAAGTTCATCAGCAATTGAATTATTATTTCCTAGTAAACTTTGCAACTGATAATTGTTTAAAAATTCTTTTCCCTCTCCTTTTTCCCCCCCCCTTTGTCTTGAGAATTTTAAACACAGCACGAGTTATCTATTGTGACTTTTACAATAGAATACAATTAATCAGATCCTGGTTATTTAAACTTACAGTATTGTATATAAAACTAAATTCACGGACTTTAAAAAATATATATTTGTAAATTTCAATCTTCAGTCCTGCCTCTTCTTCCTCCTTTTCACAGCTGTCTGTTACAAAACATGTTATCCTTAGAAAAGACTAAACCAAAATATGAGTTGAATAGCTCTATAATGGTTCATTTCAGACTATGACCATGTAAAGTTTCTATGTGACTATTCTGCTTCATACTTCCTTTATGTCACTTTTTTTTGCCAGATTACAAATATTATTTCTATGTAGATACATTGACTTTCTTTTTTTTCATTAGCCGAAATCTTGACAACTGTATTTCCTATTTTAGTGAATCACATCCACTTTGAGTTATTCCTCCAGCTAGATTCTCTTATTAGGTTTTATTAAAATCTGATTTCTTGATTTGCAAGATATTATTCAACTATATACCCCTTTCCCTTAAATGTGATCATTATCCTCTTATGTTCCCACTACTTACACTAACATTTGTCCAAAAATATTATTATTAGATACACAACTGACAAATATAGCAAACATTTTCCTTTCCTGAAATGGTACAATCCAGAAAAAGTGGGATGGGTCTCTATTTTCTAAGAGTTATTAAGTGATAGGCTATTCAAACTGGGGTTTATACTTGTACCTCAACAGTACTACTATAATACTGACTTCCTAACCACTTTTTTTTTTGCAATTCTTCACAGAAATCAGAAATCACTAAACATCGTATTTTTTCCATGCAACAACTTTCTACCAAGTTTTAAATATTCTCTACAAAATTAGTCAAAAGTACACACGTGGCAATTGTCAGCTAGGCAGACTGAAACCATTATTCAAACTTTTGAAATGTCTCCTGACATTTTCTGTCTGCTTGCAATCAAGGGAAAATGGTCAGCATTTGCTCATTAAGCTCACTATTACTCCAGCATATAAATGAAATTCTTTGATCCATTTGATAACAACCTCCTTATTTTGTTTTTGTTCTGCTTTGTTAGCATTGATCAGAAAGGTTTTTAAAAAAAAAATACAGATGCAGCCTTGCCTTGATATCATTCAATATCATCTGATTGCCAACAGCATATATAGTGCCTATAATCTCTTGTATGCATTTTTAGAACAATATGAGCAGATAGACAGGCTTTTATGAAAAAGTCTAAAACTGTCACGGAAGTATAAAAGTGGATGAATTGGTATATTTTCCGAGCTTATAATGTTACCATATGTTCTTCCATGGATGAAATATATCCTTTTCCTGTATTATCTTTATTGTACTGTATAAAAAGAAATCTGATTCAAAGGTTGGATTTAGTGCAAATCTGTACACATATGCCTCTCTCTCAAAATATACAGATTAACTTCCTTTTAAAAGCTTTTAGACAGTTTCAAACTGCAATGCAATATTCAGAGAAATGCAAACGTTGGTGAATAGCTCACTCTGCATGTTAGAAGGCCAGAAATCAGCTTAGCGGATATTGGAATGGACAAATCATGAAAGCTGTCTTTCGTGATCAGAATATGAATTTGTGGAAAGTGATGGGGCCTCCTTTTGCCTCTCCAAATTCTGCATGCTGATGAGGAAAGGAGATATCACCTCAATCAATTAAATGTGCTTATAATTAGAGATAGGGAAAAATTAATAATTCTTAGCTTGCACTTGACTATAAACATATGTAATTGATCATTTCAAATCAGGGCCTGATTTGTAACGTAGTGTACTATGTTTCAAACTCACATCATTCACAATTTTCTGAAATTTACAGTGAAAAAGTATATTTTAAGCATATCATGAAGAATCTAATATTCTGTTACAAAAATGTATAAACTCATGAAGATAATGCACAAAAGCTATCATGTTAGGAGAACTATTTTGCAAGGCCATTAGATAATATTTCAAGCAATAGTCAAAGTCTGGAGAAACGCATAGCAAAACACCTAGCAATTTTAGGGCAAGTTTTGAAAGGAATTTATCAGGTTCGGCAAACTGAATTTGTTTGTGTGTGTGTGTGTGTGTGTGTATTATATGTATATGTATGTATGTCTATATGTATATTTGAGGTTTTTATATGTATATACTGTCCATGTAAATGTAAAAGAAGAAAGAAAGAAAGAAAGAAAGAAAGAAAGAAAGAAAGAAAGAAAGAAAGAAAGAGAGGGGGGTTTCCCTGTCCAGTCATGTCCTACTCTAGGGTGCGGTACTCATCTCCAGATTTATTTAACTGACTTGCAAAAATGAGAAATAAAGAGAAACCAAAAGGAGCCATTCCTAGATAATCCACAATCCATAGGATTGTGAATCCAGAGCAACCAGGACTCCCCTCTTGTGAGAAGTCATTATTCTATTATGATTACATCTCCCCACCTCAGATCTTTCTTGAACATGGAGACTTCAGAGGAGAAGACATCAAGATGGCAGCATGTATCTATATGATCCTCCATATTTTTTTCTACAACAGGCTTAACTTTTTCAAGCAATTAGAAATAATCATGACAAATAAAATAGGAGTAAATATTTGGAAAGAGAAAGAATATTTCTGGGCATGAATGTTATTCCTGTCAACACTATTTCAAATAAAATCCACTTGACCTGGGCTAGTCATAGCAGCCCATGGACACAATACAGTTTCTTTAAGGAATTGCTAGAAGGTGCAATGCACATGCCCACATGTTTTGTTTTTCATTTCTAAATTGCAGCACTGCTATAATGCTTTCTTTTTATTTGAAGAAGGATATTCAGCATGATGACATCAGGGTAGAGTATCCCTAACACAAGACAAAGCTAAATAGTTTGATTTTTTTTAAAAAAAAGATGAAGGATCAGTTCAAAGTTAGTCCAAAGCATTTTGCTACCCAAATTTAAGTATATACCCCACAAAATAATTCTGGCACATGACACAAAATCCTACATTAAGAAATAATTTTCTATTCTTTCATGAACAATGAGGTTCATATATCTTAGTGGACACCAGGTTTGCGTTGTGAATTGTTTTGCTGTCAGTTTGCTCAGGGTCATGACTTGCACATGCACAGCAATCAAAAAATAGCTTCTGCGCATGTGCAGAAGCAAAATCCAAAATGGCAGCACTCACGGAGACACCGAAGGAACTGGTTCCGTGACACATCTAAAGAACCAGTTGGAACCGGTAGGAACCCACCTCTGGCGGACACAGTTTATTATATAAGCATGGCTAAACCAGACTATCAGCTTCTTACTTAAACCATGACCAGGAATACATTAGTAGAAACAACTATCTCCCTCTGTCTAATAAAAGAGACATTGCTAACTTCATTCAATTAAAAAAAAAGATAGATTAAAAAATAGAATGAAAGTAGGAATAGGACTTTCTTCTAGCCTGACTTACAAATGGTACACCAAGCAGAATTTCCATTTTGATTGAACAATAAGAATTTGAACTAATTAACCTTACACCAATGTGAAAATGACAATTGCAAAGTCCAAGCATGCCTACTCAGAATTCAGCAACTTCAGAGGTTCTTATTTTTTACTGACTTCGGCTTTATTCAGAATTGCAAGTTTAACCTTTTCTTGACCCTTACAAAGTAAAATGCGATTGTGGATTCATACCATATGAATCAAATGGTTTCTACAATGCAGTTCTATGAAAATGCACTTGAAAATAATTCCCATTGCCTTCACATAAGCAGACACAGAATTGTAGAGATGTGTCAAAGGCACCAAATTTAAATTTTGGTTTCAATCATACAGTTTAAATCCTCTCAACACCAAACACTGCTTTTGAGTCATTGCATAAAAGTAAGAGTTGGGATTCCTATGCAATTAGCTTTAGTTTATTGTTCCCCACTGATTTTCAAATTAACTTGAGCAGCCAAATATATGCATGAAGCACATCAGAAATGTTGCTGCTTGGTATTGACTTATTCCAACTGCAGTTCCTTAATATCTTTCCTCCAAATGTCACTTCTATGCCTGCCTTCTAATCACATGAAAACAATGGACACCCCATTTTGGCAAAGCTGCTTTAGTTTCTGTATGTAAAATCAGACTTCCATTAGAAACTCAAAGTGTACAGATAATAAAAGTAGCCAACTGATATGCAAGTTCTAAAAAAGAGTAAGTTGTTTGATTCATTGTTCATCCAATGAAAAATAAGAAGGGAATTGTACAAATGTTTTAAATAGAATTTTAATTACTTAACTTACTAATCAACAATAGCTAATGGCTTTTTGATGGTTAAATGTCAAGAGAGAGAGGCCAGTATTTTCTTTAACATGTGAACAAATGTACTTCAAGCTATATTAGTAATATTTTTCCCCTTTGTGGAAAACTATAATTAACAATGTATTAGTAAGTATCAACTCACTTCACAAAGGAAGGACAACAATAAAGCTTGTATATTTAACCCTATACATTATCAGACAATAGAGAAAGAATGCTATCTTGGCAATTTTGCTAGCACGCAATAATATTTTTCTTCAACCCAGCCATATAGTTAAGGATTTACAAAATCTTGAATTCTTCCAAAAGTCCTAGAAAACATTTTAGAGTACTGGCATCCTGTTTTAATACATCCCACACACACATGTACTTGGTTTAATCCAACCCATGAAACTTTGCATGGAAATAAGCTTCCAAGACTGTCAATTGCTAATATTGGGAACCACAATTGAATTTTCATTCCCTACCCTAAGTCCTTGAGAATCAATTCTCTTTAAGAACACAAGGGGTCTCTCTAACATTGAGGCCAAGAACGACTTAGTATAATAAGAAGGTACCAGTCAATATAAAATAAATCAAAGAACAAGTGAGTTAAACTTCAACTCCAGCTGTGCCCTGAGTATTGGGTCTCTTTGAGATGAGGTGAGTCCTCGTGTTGAGGCCCTGAGATGCAGAGAATACTTGCTTTACCAGGAAGTCTTCTGCTTCCATAGCTTCTTGTTACTGTCTGCCTCTTTCCCATATAAGGAATCCAAGGGAAGTCTCACCAGAGGTAAAATCAAGCAGCACAATTGGTTTGTGTTTCTTCAAAGCGGTCCTTTAAAAATTAGGCAAACCTTCATAGAATGCCTTGAGGTGGGGCTGGGGCTGCTTTTACTGCTTTGATTCCTCAAGAGCTTTAGAGGACGGCCGCTGTGCAGAATAAAAAAAAAACCTAGCAATATTAAGTGTCCATAAAGTAACAATTATGCACATGGATTAATAATCCACTTTGATGTATCAATTGACTATTGCTCACCAGATTATCAACTGTTCTACATGTAATCTGATCCCATCCCTCTCCTCACTCATTCCCCACACCTTTGTCAATGGGACATTTAAAAAGCCTGGGCCAGTCTATTCTACATAACAAAGATCTACCCTCTTCAAGCAGACCCATCTAGCAAACAGAAACTCACCACATACCATCTGGAAAATTACATCAGCCACCACTCAAGCAAGCCTGGAAGACTGCCTAAAAGGTTAGCTAGGACCCCCGCACCCTAGGAATCTGACAACCAATCAGAGTGCATTTCTTATACAGGAACAGAAAACTTGGATGTGGGGCACAACAGAGGGTATAAAAAACTCAGGGACTCCCAACAACAGTCTCTTCTCTTCCCTTTATTTTTCTTCAACATCTTTGAAACATGTGATTCCCCTTTTCCCCAAGGACCTCAAACCATGTGGTCCTGCTGTCCATCATTAAACCATCTTTCCAAGCAGCCACCTTGTTTCCAGTATCTTTTTCCCCACTTGGAACTGAACTCAGATGGACATTTCATCCAAAAGTACTTTGGAGAATAGGTTGACTCCCTCTTCTTTGTGGCAGATATTGGAACACTGCTATCATGTCACCCACTAGTCCTCCTTTTCATTAAACTAGACATACCTAATTCCTGGAATAATTCTTAATAATTCTTAATAATTAGCATCCAGTACCCTAATAATCTTTGTTGCTCTTCTCTGCACTCATTCCATAGTCTCAACATCCTTTTTATATTGTGGTGACCAAAACTGGGTTTTTTATCTCTCTTAAGTATTTCCTCAAGTATTGAAGAGTATTGTTCTATAGAAGCCATCAAATGCTGTACAAACGTCAGAATTTTTTGTGTATCACAAATTAATTTGATCCTTATGGTGAGATTTCTCAGGAAAACAAAGTTAAATCTTTCTTAAACAAGTTTTGGATCTGGATGGAGAGTGAAGCAAAAGATTTGCACATACATGGGTTAAGTAATAATTAAGTAATAATTAAATAATAATAATTTTATTTAAAGAGGCTAAGAATTTCTGCTGCCTGCCATTTCATTAGTTATTTTTATTCTGATGTTTGTTTGTTACGCATGTTGGCAGACTGATTTTAAACAGAGCTGCTCACAAATAGCCTTTCAACATTCTCCATCAAATTTTAAGTAGCGAAATGAATGGCTGATTGTCCTGAATTTCCCAAGAAGTAGAAATTCTGTAAAAATTTGCAAAGGGCAATACTCTCACCTAATAGTAATAATAGCACCACTAATGAAAAAGAGGTTCCTTCCCCAAATCTTTCCTTGGGATTTAACTGAAGCACAAGAAGCCTAAAAGGATGCAGATTATTAGAGAGAAGATTGTTCAATGACCAACAAGCCAAAGAAATACAAATTGAATGGGGCTTGGATTATGAGGTCACAGCTTCCATCATGTCTTTGATTCATCGTGTTGTGATTCCTTCTTGAGGGTGCCACTGAAAACCACAACAGTCCACCAGTGAACATTTGACTAATTCTTTTTCCGTTCTGAATGAATTTCTGGAAGAAATTATAATTGTGTGTAATGGGAAAAAATAAGGGGGTAGGGAAGAATGTAGAATAGTTTTTCTGCCTGTTCTAGTTTATAAAAAACTAGTTTAAAAAAAGTGACTGTCAAGGAACAAACCTCTTAAGATCAAAGCTCCAGATAGATATAAGTCTCCTTTGGGAAAATAAGGAAAAATAGTGCAGGCATCATCCTTTCCATTTTTAATTATTACTAGGATTATTTTTTGATATGGATAAAGCATTGAATTCATTACAGATTCACATTTTAGTGGCTCTCTTGCATCACATCATAGACAAAATAAATTGAAATGAACTATTAAAGAGAAGTAACTTTTCTATCTTAAGATGTAAAATAACATGGTCACTCAGAGCCATTATGACACAAGGATAAGACTGCCCACAATGAGATAGCAAGTGTCTTCCAGCTAAATTTCACAGAAATTTTAATAACGTGGAATAAAAGGTATTTGTTCTGAGCATCACCTTCAGTGATCTCATCTAATTCTCAAGTTATTAATCTAAAACCGCTGCAATATTTCTGTTCACATTTGCAGTTTCTTTGCAAGAAACAAGCAGAAATTACTTTTTCATATATATGTAATTTCCCTTTCAGAAAGGTATATGCTAATCGTAGTAAGTGAATGTCATTTTATGAGCCTTTATTCATATGCCAATCTTACCTACTCTATGTCTTTTGTGACGTAAATGCTACTATGTTTAATAGGACTTATTTCCAAGCAAGTGCACAGAGAATAGCAGTTTTCATCTGGCTTACAGCCTAGGATCATAATAAAAATGTCACTATTTAAGATTGCGTCATTTTATTCAGAATATTGTTCTTATAGTAAGAATCTATTAATTCTAACTGGTGCACCTGCTAAAGAATTATGCCCTGCTCATTTGTTTTTCTGTGCAAGTTATTTGTTTTACAAGGTTTAAGTATCAGGGACAAGATAAAGCCAGAAAAACAAAACTGGATTGCATGCAGACATTTGTTATACTCTTGTACTTAAAGGTAAGTCCCATTTAGTTCAGCATGACTTACTGCCAGATAAATGTTTGCAGGCTCTTATAAATGTCCTTTCTCACTTTTGTTTTCCTTTAAAATGAAAGCATGATACCATTAACCTAAACCCACGGCATCATATTATCATCACATGCTGTATCACAACTTTTTCCCCTTCACTAAACCAGGGGTGGGCATGGCTAGTGCATGACACATCTGACCCGTGGGCTGCAAGTTTGACACCCCCGACAGCAAATATTGGTTTTACTGCCACCATCATACCTTTTCCTAATTTTGGAAATTCGTTTGTTTTTCTCCTGGATATAAAATTGCAAAATCCACTGCCTGGATGAAAAGGGGTGAAACATATTTTAAGTTCATAACAGATCTATAACATTTGATAGTAGATCAGAGAAACAGTTTAATTTGCTGAATAATAGGTTGGAAGAGGAGGTACAAGAAAATTAGTCTTGCAAGATACTGTTATACTAATCTCAAATATAGTTTTAGCCTTCTTGTGGAGTTAATTTCTTGGTCTAGTCCACAGGTGTCAAACTCGTGGTGTCACGTTGCCATCATTTGACATATCACAACGTTTTCCCCCTTCACGGAGCTGGGTGGGCGTGGCCTGCATGTGATGTATCCGGCCCGCAGGCTGCCAGTTTAACACTCCTGGTCTAGTCTATTTAGTGGGGTTGACACATGGCTTAACTATATCCCATTTGGACTATTATAACATGTTCACATGAGACATATATGCTCAGACATTCTAGACTACTGGAATCAGGGTGTGTTTTTTTTTATAGGGACCTGTTATAAGCACATTAAAGTACATTATTTAATTAGACTTCAGTACCAACATAACCTCCAACAAGTACTGGTAGTTATAAGTAGTGAACTATAGTTACATTCAACTGCAGAAAACTTCATATATATTTTCTTTATAGACCTACCCAAGCTTTAGGAACTTTGGAAGAGAATCTTTCTCAAGATCCTACCAACATCAGTCAAAAGTTACAGAGATGTGAGATACAGCATTCTTGAAAGTACCCCCTGGCTTTGAAAGTCCTTCCCAAGCAATTATCTTAGCTTTCTTTCGCTAATATCCTTTTACCTGCCTTCAAAACAATTAACATTAAACTTTGGTGGGAAGAAAACACTTAGACAACCAAGTTAGCTATTTTTTAATTGTATTTTTGATAGGTGTTTTGATTAAAAGTTCACTTTTATTTTTATTGCTAGCTTTTTTTAGAAATCCAGGCTTTAAATTCAATAACTAAATCCTATGTGGAGGATCAAATGCAGTTTATGAAGCTTCCCAGTCTCAAATGTCAGGAACCAAAGAAAGGTTTCTCCCTTCCCTAGATAAGTGTGTACATATTTCTGGTGTGGCTGGTAATAGCTTTCCTGACTTCATTCATGAATTTAATTTTTTAAGCCCTAATTAGCAAAAGATCTAGCTATCGGTTTCTAGGAATGCCTTTCCGAAAATGTTCATGTGGGAAACAGTTGTTTTTTTGTTGTTATCATTCTTCCCAGATGTAGTATGTGATTGCCCTACTGTCTTACATTTTAGGAAAGGGTTATGATGTATCTTTAATCAACTAGGTTTTCTGAAGTAATTTTAGCATGCTGTTGTTGTTGTTTTTTAAAAGGCTTTTAGAATTGATTTGCTGTTGGTTCGTTTTTATATTTCATATTTTATATTTTCTGTTTTGTATGTAGTTTTAGTCAATTAGACTAAAAGAAAAGTGATGTAAAATATGAACAATAAATTATATGTTTGCTTCATTAATTTTAGTGGGGCCAAAATTCCATAGAGTTAAATTGGATAGAAACCATTATCTTCTCATGGTTCATAGACAAGCAAATGATTCATAAATACAAGGTGTCCAATAATGAGGTGATTTGGGAAGTAATAGCAAAGACTATTTACCTAGAATCCTTCAGCAGAGAGAAATGAATATTGGCAAATCTGTAAGAGTTATTTTCCTAGGCACACACCAATGTCTGGTGGCAAAATTCAGCCAATACCTAAATGAAAGCAAAATCCATAAAATCCACAGAAAGTTTTGTTGCCACCAAGTAATCATTTACATTTTTGCAGCCCAGATATGGCATGCCTGTATTTTCCTATAAAGCTATTTTATAGTTATTTGCTTTATCATTTGTTTTGAGTAGGCATGGCTTCTATTTGTAGAAACACAACATTCAAATATCCGCTTTGTAAATAAATATAAGAAGGCAGTTCTTATGGGAATTGCTTACGCTCTTCTATACTATTGGCATGGTACTGTCACAGCATAAAGTCTTAGTGGAGAAGAGCAGTAACTTAAAGCCCATTTAAGTATGCCATTTCTATTACTATAGCAATTAAAGTAATTTAACATCACTTTCTAAATTAGGATCATCCATGCAGCTGCAGAGTCTCTCTTGGGTTCCTTCCTGAGGTCAAGCAAAGGAGGAGGAGGAGGGCCTCTCTAGAATATTTCTTAAGTCATGGTGGCTCCAAAGAAGTTTAAGAGAAAAAAAATTTTGGTAGCTTTTCACTCTGTTGTTATCGTGTTCACTTAAACATTCCTTAAGCTGGCACTCTTTCTCCATCAACAGAACTCACTCAACCAATAATCTTTGAAAGAGTCATCAAATCTGCTAGGTGCACGAGTAGGAACATCTTGGGAACTTATGGAAATGTTACAGAAGCAATTGGAGCTACCTTGCCATTATCATTACGATCTTGATCATTGCAGGTTAATTAGAGACATTCTTCTGACTCTCCTTCAAAGGCTTTTAATTATATCAGGCAATTAGCTGCAATATTGGTAATAGCCAGGTTAGGATGTATTTCTTTCATGAAATACAGCATTTCATAAACAATCCAAAATGTTATTCAATATTTTCTTGGTGAATATGCAGATAGGATTTTAAAAAGAAAGAAACTAGGATAAGACTAGGCAGTTGAAAGATGCAATTTTGTTTGACGTCATAGCTACCGGTAGTCTAACTACTGACTTGAAACAAGGTCTCTGAAAGTCTCTCTTTAATGTCTCCCATATAAGAAAATGTATTCAATCATGTGGCGGAACCTTTAAAAAGAAAACAATTCACTCATCTGGCATCCATCAAATGTATTAATTGCAACCCCTGTGATTTCCAGTTTATAACAATTTTAATCCAAGACAGCTGGGAGTTGGAGTAAACCACAGTAAGGAAAAAAAGATATTTTTTTCCACTGATTAATACATTATATCTTTTGTTTTATTTTTGCCTTAGCATGATTGTGACCGAATCCCCACAAGGACAATAATGAGGAACAAATACATTTCAAGACAGCATTTACGCACTTAAACATTATGTACACAGAGGCCATTACATTAAACCAACATAGTTTTTGGCATATTGGCTTAATGTGCTCTATGAATATTAAGCTACTGCATTTTGAAGACAGCAGTTTATGGCTTGGCTTGTTGTACACCAATTAAACTATATAAATTTTACAATGCAATGTGTAAACCTAATCATAACATAGTCTTGCAACAAAAGTATTTTATATTTAGGCCATACCTACTGCTGGATTACCATACTCCCAGTACTGCAGAAAATGATGCTGCCATTTTGTTTTCCCACAGCACATTCTTACCGTACACAGGAAAGAAGTTGGTGTGATGCTATCCATACAGCTTTAACATGCAAAACTCTAAGGACCATGATCAGTGCTTCCATTGCAGCTTCACTCACTATAATCTACCACGTGATAATCATCCTCCAGTTGACTTGGCCAATGTTCTGAGTCCCTTCAATCAGTGCATTTTCCTCCCATTCTCTTACTGTCCCCTGAGTAATCCCCCCCCCTTTTACTCCTTGAAACTAAGGGACAGCCAATTGATTGCTAAATCTTTCAACCACAAGGTGGAAGCAAGGAGAGGGTTTTTGGGGGATCTCTTGGTGCCATTCAAAAGTTCCTGAGATAACTGCTGTTGAGTCAGATTTCAAGAAAGGGATTTAACTGTGGGAATGGTACAAAAGTTGTAAATTATCCTAAGAAGGAGAGGAAGTAAGGAATTGAAACTTCTGGGAGCAGCAGCCAAGAGAAAGGGTCCCTGTCAGACAAGTTACCAAAATCCTTTCAGTTTTGGTTTCAATTATTTCCAGCCAGCCAGTCAAACTAGTCAATTGCACAGCTTTGCATTCCCTAAATCAGTGATGGCAAACCTATGGTACGCGTGCCACAGGTGGCACGCATAGCCATATCTGAGGGCGTGCAAGGCGTTGCCCTCTTTCATTTCCAGCGTGCATGTGCCAGCTGATTGTTGGCCTTCTGGAGGGCAGGGGGGAGGCCGTTTTCTCCATCCAGAAGGCATGTGCACGTGACCCCCTGCACCCCCCCTACTTTTGGCACACAATGGCAAAAAAGTTAGCCATCACTGCCCTAAATCAACCAAATCATTTTAAGGAAGGAGAAAACAGTGACTACTAAAGAGAGTATTCCAGTCTCCCTCACTGCTAAAGGACAATTGAGTGGTGAATAACAGATCAGAGGGTAATCCTATGCAAACCAGGAACCACCATTTACCTAGTGTCAGCTCTGTAATGTAAATGATACCAAGAAATTAATGCCCAGTGGGCATAAAACTACTTTTATTAAGATTGGCTATGGAATAGAATATTGCAACTCTGAATATGCTTCTCCTCCTTAGCCTTTTTACCTTTATGTGAATTTGGGGATGGCTAACTGAAGTTTACCTCTGCCTCCCTGCTCTGGGTTTTTGCAGTGTTTATCTACTTTATGCCCTGATAATGGATCTTCATTCTCTCCATCATGTTTGTTCTCTCTTTCGGGTCCTTTTCCATGAGCATCAACACACTCTACATGGCTTATATATAGCATCCAAAAGCAGATTGGAATAGAGCACCTATAGTCTCAGCTATAGTAAGTGAACGATGATATACAGCTACTGGCATAAAAGTCCTGTTTTGTGAAAGTGGTCAAAGGGCTGTGTGTTTGTACTGGGCAATGAAATGGTGAAGATTTTTGTAATTGTGCATTTAGACACACACAGAGACACACACACCAAGTCTGCTGATATGATCTTTGAATTCATTGAATGGATCTTTCACTTTGGTTCAGGACAATAATTTAGGCTATCATTTTCACTCTTCTTTGTTCAGAAAAAAGAGAGGCAACATTTTTTTTAGATCATGCACAATTTGAGGATTATGGTATTACAATATTCAAAAGGTTCGCCTCTTGCCTTTTCTCACCTGGAGATCATAATCAGAACAATCATTTTGAAATTCACTGTTATCTCTGCATGCGATTATCTCTGACAAGACGAAATTGGTTAGACTCGCTTAAATCATAAGAACAACATTTTTCATTCTTAATCAGTGAATAGCTTTAATAAAGCCCATCTGGATTGTCTGCTCTGCCTACGGGCATAACTGAGAATGTTCACAACGTTCACGATTAAATAACTGTATCCTGAAGATTGTGCTGGTAGTCAAATAACACAGAGGATTACAATCAAAAGGAGTGGTTGCATTAAAATATTAAGAAAAATATCCTGTAAATGTTCTTTGATATTAACAAAATCTCCTATAAATGCCCTTCATCTAGATGTACTGTATCATAATAATTGTCAGCCTTCCTAAACTAGGTAGGAATCACAACTCAATGAATTAATTCTATTTTATTATAAAGGTACATTGATAGAATCTTACAATTCTATCAACGTAGTATTGCATTACAGCTCAAGAAAGTAGGGTGGGTCTCTTCTGAGTCTCTTGCCCTGACTACTAACTAGCTATGGGCCATGCTGCCTTTTATCTATTCCTTAGGCACAAAGTCTCTTTGCCCAGGTTCCCAAGGTTTTTCCCACATCCCATTACATCAATGAATATTGGCCATCATAGCAAAAGTCAACTATATATACACAAAGGTTGCTTAAGCAGTGCATCTGGCTTGCTTAGATAGCATCATGCCAAAGCTATGTTTAACTATCTTTTACATCCCTCTAGTAATAAAAGAATCCATATGGAACCGTTCAAGCATCATAAGTTGCATCTGCCCAAACCTTTCATTCCGGCTTCCTGATTTCAGGGCACTCCTGACTGGCATCCTCACTGAAAAACTCTGACAGGAAGGTCAGACAGTTCAGTCAAGGCTTTAATAGTTTGTAATAAAAAATGTATTTCCGCTGCAGCCTCTGCCTTTAGACTCTTTGCCTCTGACTAATTTAAACCATTTCAAACATGAGCAGGCATTATTTTGGTCCTTTCTTCTCCATTTACTCTCAAGGCCCTCCCATACTGTCACCATTTTCAATCTGGAAATCCTCTAAAACATTCTGGAAGTCAGACTTTCTTTGGTCTTCACTCTTGCCAACAACCAAATTTTGAGAATAGGCAGGAAATGGTTGATTGAATGATTGATTGATTGATTATGTTCCATCTCATTTTCAATGCCTAGCAACCATGTAGACAGATTTTTCTCCAAGACAGGGATTAATGCCATGAGTCAATCAGTGCTAACGAATTGGAGTTTGCAAAGACTTCAAATCAAAGCCCCATCCTGAGCTAGGGTAGCTCTTGGCATTAAAAAAATGTTATTGTCCTTTTTACATAGAGAAAATATGAAGTGCCATATTGCTTTCCTTTGTGATTTCAGTGTATCGTATGTGCACTTGTCTGGCTGTTTTAGGGAAAATGGGCAGTTGTATGAAGAGAAAGCTATCTGCTATGAAGATTCATTCTTTCTGTATATCGATTCCCACAGGAAGCCACAATGATAATGCAATTCCAGTTTTGCAGCCAAGCACTGTTCTATGTTTGCAACTGCAAACACAGAACAGAATGCAGCAGAACCTCAAACATTCAAGTGGAGGGATGATCAAAATAAATGGTTTGCTTGAGCCCAGAGGTTAGAAAAGGGTATGAGTACAAATTCAATTCACACTGTTTATATACCAGTAGATGAAGTGATACAAGCCAGACAACCTTTTTAAAAAGAGCAAGAATAATTCTATAGCTGACCAGAAGAAATAAGTTGTGGTTCTCTGAAAGGGCATAGAAACAGATATAAGGGTAGACAGAAGTTCTTGTAAATAGGAAAACAACGCACCCCAAGCCCCATGGAGCATTACCCTGTTTCCCCGAAAATAAGACCTCCTGGATAATAAGCCCAATCAGACGTTTGAGCACATGAACTAAAATAAGCCCTTCTCAAAAATATTTAAATGCATGTGCAGCCATGAGTTGACCATACTCGCTACCTACTGCGCCTCAAAAATAATAAGACCTCTCCAAAAATAAGACCAAGCATTTATTTGAGGGGGTCAAAAGAAAATAAGACCCTGTCTTATTTTTGGGGAAACACGCTAGCATTGCAAAGGATAAAATGGACAATTAGCAACAGATGCCCTAGGAGGATTACAGAGGCATGATGCTGAAGTTGTGTGAAAACTTATTAATTGATTCGTTGATTCATTTGATTTCATTCTTTCTTCATATTTATATTGTGACTATGTAACTCCAGGTGGCATATAACAAAGTTAAAATCAATATATACAAACTAATATTAAAAACTTTAAAATTATAAAAAGCATAAAACTAAAACTGAATAAAAAGAGATTAGGCAGAGAATGGTTGATAAATACACAGGGGCCATCTCAATATTTTGCCAGTGCCCTGGGATATTTAGGCTTTCTGAAATAACCAGGACTTGAGGGACTTCTGAAAAGTTAAAAGGGATGAGGGCAAGGATGTTTTAGGTTACTCCTTTCTTGGGCTTGTTGTTGCTGTTGAATGCATGGTTCAACACAATAAATAGATCTTCTTAATTTGAAAACATAAACCAGAACAAGAACTGCTACAGTGAGGAATATCCTGTTCCAGTTTTAGCCATAAGTGACATTTTAAAGCAGTGTTGCTGCTTCTCATCAATGAGGAGGAAAAACAGAGGATGGACTCACTGCTTTCTGAAGTCATGGGAAATATATGGAAAAGGGACAAAAGTCCGTTTCATAGGGAAATGCTTTTTTCAAAAGCAACCTGGACCAGATTTTGGCAGAAATATTAACTATCTTTCATTTCTGAACCCTGTTTAAATCTGGACTTGACATTATTCTACTTCTTCCACCCCATTAGTGCTGCTGAACTTTTGAGTGTTCATCCAGAAAGACAAGACATAGTTCATGTAGTGTCTCCAAGGGGTACGCCAAGGGAATTCCTGGTTCATATTTCAATTCGCTTAAAATATTTAAAGAACCACGGCATTTCTTTTTCTGCGATACAGTCCATAATGCATCTTGAATAAGCCTTTGAACAGTTCTGCAAATCTCCCATCAATGCTGTAAACTGAAAATGCACTCCTGGGTCCTTCCTGCTGAATTTGCTCATGCACTCTGCTATCACTCATCAGAGGAAATCTATCCAGGGTTTACATTTTAAAAGAATAATAAATGCATTTTCTTGCTCTCTCCTATGTCACCTGTCCCCCCACATTCTTATATATTCTCCCCCTCCTCCCCCCAATTTTAGAGCTTCCAAATACAAGCACCTTTCCCCCACTTCCTGCTTCAGGCTATTTATCTTCACAGTCTTCTACAGTGGATTTGATACTGAAAACAGCAGGGCTTCACCCTGCCTGCTGTTTCCTAGCCCCTGAAGAACACAGAATACAGAAGCCTGAACAAATTCAAAATGAACGCATCTCCTGCCTGTTTGATATTCATTCTCACTGTTACCTGGAGAAAGGGTGACCAGGAGGGATAACCAAGTTCAAAGGGGGGGAAATGCTACTTTAAAAAAGTGCCTGACTGCTTTTAGCAAGAGCCTGACATACAATAATTTAGCAGTTGACTCTTTTTTTCCCAACATTTATTTCCATATCTGGAAAATGATGCTCAGAGTTTTTTAGGTAACAGAAAGAGATGCATATGCAAAAAATGATGGAAACTAAAAACAGGATTTTTTTTAAGGGTATGCGTAGAAAAGAAACTCTAGGAATGACAATTGCTGTGGGTTTTTTTTTGCAGAATCATTCTATTTTTCCCCATAGTTTATTTCTCCCAGTTGTTTTATTTGATCTCAGGTATTTATGCCTGTTTCCAAACTGGTGATTTATAGTATGTCATAGCATTACTTAACCATTGCAGTGGCAACAGGTTATCTTCATTTAAGATATATGTCCCACTGGCAACCAAAGGACACTACAAATCATGAATGTGAAACTCCTATTTCTTCTACCTTGTCTAATTGCAATTATTGTTTAATAATTAGAGCTCTGCAAATTCTCAAAGGATTTTCACTTTGACAAAATTTCAGGAAGCAATGTTGCCACATCACTTCAAACAGCTCTGATTTGCAACTTCTCTCACCCAAGTTCAGCCTACCCAGGATATTTTTCTAAAGTTTTGGTAAGTGTTGCAGAGGAGATATTGCTTATTTTGTCTTAGCTGAACAGATCCTCCCCATACACCCAACTGTTCCTTTATTGAACTGAGTAGAGGAAGGATTACCTAGTGCCCCATTCCAAAAATCTATTCTCTTGCTGTTAACAACATGGTTTATTTGGCACCATCAATGATAATGATCCACAGTATTGTTTCCAGTAGCTCATTTATATAGATAAATTTATTTTTAGTTGTGATATGAAATGCTAAATTTTGTACATTCTGTGCGGAGAAGGATTCAGAGTATAGCTACTCAGCCAGGAAAGGGATATGCCATGGAATCCAAAACTTTCACCCAAGTTAGCAGTCAACAACCTACTTATTTCATTCTTGAAACATAATCAGCAAAAGAAATAGCAGCAGCATCTCTGTTTTTCTCATCTCCAAAAGAAAGTATAGATCCAAAAAAAAAGCTTTAAAAAAAAGTTTCTTAATTAGATGCCTTTTTTTCCAGTTACATGAAAAGGATTCAGATGACAGATGAAAAAAAGGAAATGCCACCTTGTTGTCTTTTGATATTCCCAGTCCACAATATCCTATTAACAGAGAGTGAAGGGGAAAGGAAAGATCTGTATAAAAGACCTTGTTCTTCCATTCTTTTAAAAAAAAACACCAAACCTGTTTTCTCGTTTAGAGCTGCTATGAGTTTGTTTGCTAGCAAAATTGATGTGCTGCTGTTGGTGTCTGTTAATAAAGATACTTCCCATACCTGAGATCACTTAACCTTATTACATCTCAATCAAATGCTCCTTTACTACCAATGAAATCTTATTAAATCCACTGGGACTTAATGCCTACATATGTAACCCTAAGTGGTCATCCATTTCTCATCAGTGTCCCCAGGAAGAATTGCAGAAAGGCCTGAATATGTGAAGGAGAGATGCTAAATACATCCCTGTTGCCTCTACCTCGTATACAAACAACTTATGGAAACAGCCTAAATATATATGCAAATGTGCCTAGAAAAATGAAAGAGACCAATACAGGCAAATCAGATGTGGGTTCCAGATCCTGCTACTGCCGGTTCGCTCAGGGATGCACCATGGGTGCATGCGCACTTTGCAGGAACGCGTGCATGCGCAGTACTAAAAAAACCTGTGCATGCACAGAAGCAAAAAACAAGATGGCGGCACCTAGAGAGCTGGCAAGAGAACCAGCTTGGGGGCGTGGCAGGCCTGGGTCGCTACCAGTTCCAGCGAACTGGGCTGCCAAGTTACTAACGGTTCCGTAGAACCGGTCTGAACCTGTAGAAACCCACCTCTGAGGCAAATAGCATAAAAGCCAAAGAGTTTAAATCCCCAAATATATAATAGCGAGAAAACATCCATTCCAGCCAATTATACATATCCTTTCTGTATAGGTAATCTTGTACCAGTATTACGAGAGTCTGCAGAGTATTTCTCAGGGTTTACCTGCTCATCTGCCCCACTTGAATCTCTTTTTAGTTTTTAACTTTATAAAAATGAAATGTTATGCTACGAACATATCAGCCTCAGCTACTGTTTTGTTTTATATATATATATATATAGTGCTTTGAGATATCTATGTATTCCACAAAATCTGTGAATCTTCTGATACTGCTTTTAGTAACTACCAGCATGTTGGATGAAAAGCAGTTAATAACTCTATGATTTTTAGTCCTTTGGGGGGGGATTAGGAAAAAACTGAACACTTCCTGTCTCTTAGAGACACACACACACACACACACCAATCCACCAAAATGGGGTTCTGGCCCTGTCTAGGTTTGGAAATAGACTTCAATGCATCATGAAAAGTTTGATGCAGCTCTTGAACTAATGGAGGTTATACACTTCTGCCATTAACACACTTGGAAAATACACATGTTTGCTGGGCAGTTGCAGCCATGCTTTGTTTGGAAGACAAAGATAAACATCCTGGAGCGAGAGAAACCTTGCCTGTTTGTCTTCTGATAAATGAGTGCTTTGTGACAGCTCCTATGAACCATGATAGCTGGCTTATGAGAAAATGCACAGCATCACCCAATGGACATTTTTTTAAATTGCCTATGATGGGTTTCCAAAATTCTGAACATGGCCCAGAAAGATTGCTGACTCTGAATGAAAGGTCCAGCAATCATTCATTAACATTTGTCGAACTGTTTATTTCCTGGCAGAAGAAATTAGCCAAAAGATATTACATTCAGTCTCTCTTTCTATGTCCAACCATTAACATGCTTCTGTGCCATTCCAAGACACTCTACTGCCTGAAAAACCCCACCTGGTATTCCTCTTTAGCAGAATCATAATCTGAAAAATATTCAGTTACAGAGGTACTGAAATAGCATATGGCTAATTAAAACAAGTCATGTCATGCTGCTGGTAGTTACATTGAATCTAGCCTTCACTTCTCCTTTAGCCCAGGAGATATCTGGGCCAGGTCTGCTTAAGATCTTTGCCAATGCTATTTGTTTATTTTATATTTATCATATTCATATCCCATTGCAATCATACTCAGGCTCACAACATAAAGGAATTACAACATCAATAAGGAAAATGTAACAAATTCAACTGATCAACCAACCAACAAAAAAAAAGACAATTCGAAACTCCAAGAGGCATGTGATGTCTACCTGAAACTCCTGCCCCCCCCTCTTCATTCAAGAAGCTTCTGGAAGGTGTCCAGAGATTGGGCCAAACATCTGAAAACATTCCAGAGGGCTGATAATGTCTCCAGGCCTAATGCCTACCCACCCCTGACCTCCCAAAGATGGACAACATATGAAATTATTACTTTTAATATGGACAGTACTAAAAACAGAGAACAATGGAATTACTCTATGTATCTGAATTTCCTCAAGTCTCCTTTAGAATGTTTGATCATTAAGTCTCAGTCATATTGTGTTTTCTTTAGTTATCCCACACAAAATGCCATTCACATCCAGTAGCTCTACTTTTTACAATAGAGTGCTGGAGATGATATTTTCTCTGTACCTATCATTATACAATGCATAATAGCGTAATACTATTGCTACACCTGCCTTTCCCACCAAATCTGACCATTCACATCCACCCCTATTACCAGTGGTGAGATTCAAAAATGTTTACTACTGGTTCTGTGTGCGTGCTTGGTGGGCATGGCATGGCTTGGTGGGCATGGCAGGGGAAGGATACTATAAAATCTCCATTCCCACCCCACTCCAGGGGAAGGTTACTGCAAAATCCCCATTTCCTCCCGATCAGCTAGGACTCGGGAAGCAGAGAATAGATGGTGGCAGGGCCAGTCAAAGGTGGTATTTACCAGTTCTCTGAATTACTCAAAATTTCCACTACCGGTTCTCCGGAACTGGTCAGAACCTGCTGAATACACCTCTGCCAGCCATTCAGGTTGGAGCGTATTTTTGCTCCTCTTAGACTGATTCTCTTCCTTCTAGCCTACAGAAACCTACCTTTCCTCATCCTTATTTGTGCATTAGCTTCAACTCTTACTTTTTCAGTTTACCTGCAAAGGTGACACTATTAATCACTCACATTCTAACCATTATCACTCCCAGTGACATTGGAGCTATTGAGCTTCTCCTCCTCTCGAAGGTGACAGTTGCTTGAAATACCAATATCCTTAATCAATTGAGTTATTATTACTTGAGAAGGTTTGCAATAAAATATTTGGACCAATTCCTTTCATGGGCTTTAAGACGGTGTTAATTAATTTTCAATACCTCATTTTAATTTTCCTGGGATGATGTGGATCTCAACATAGAGGAAGTAACTATAGGTAATCTAATAGATACAAACTAAATTCCAGCTTGGGAAATATAAAACTAGGATGGATGTAGAACTTTTTACATACCTCTAAGATGGGACCTTTCAAAAGTGAGAGAGTTTAAACATCAAATCTGCCCCCCTTCCCAAAAAAAACTCTGCAATAGTTGAGATGGAAAGGTGAAAGAAAATAAAGATGAACAGTTGCTTCTACTCCACAATAACTGTAACCAGCATGAGATCTGCAAGGGTCTTTTCCAGTGATGAAATCTCAAAATTTTCCCTACTGGTTCTGTGCTTATTTTGTGGGCATGGTTTGAGGTCAGTTGACCAGGTGGGCAAGCTTTTACACTTTATACACACACAACACAAAAAACGTTTACAGTTTACACACATACACACAACACAACTGACTCACACACCATGCAAAGGCACACAAAATGGCCCCTGCCACAAGCATGAACCGCAGAGGGCCACAAAGAGCTGGAAAAAAACTTTTGCACTTCACACACACACACAACACAAAACAACACAACTGACTCACACACCATGCAAAAGCAGCTGTACTGACTCACACACAATGCA
>JANHFT010004981.1:36111-69133 GCA_032467955.1 Pseudoxenodon macrops
AGACATGTAGCCATATTTACATTCTTTCTAGTAAGCCAAGGTCATCCTTTGTCTTCACACCAGACCGGAATGAGGTGTGCGAACCTGCCAGCATGGCAGAGAGAGATTGGACCATGTGATAGACTTGTGGGTGTGAGGGCAGGATCTTGAACTTTCAGCTAAAGGGGGGAAACTTGTAATTCTTCAGATTTGGGTTTCAACAGTTCGTGCCAACATGTCTCTCCTAATAAATTGGAACGTTAAGGAATGCTTTGCCTTGGAGTCTGATTTGTTCAGGGATGATATTTGGAACGCTGACATCATGATTACTTCTCTTCTACAGACTATATTTCATCTGAGATTGAGTTTCTTACACAATCTCACAGAATAAAGAATTACTTTGGTGTTTAATCTTTGTATAAATATAGTAAAGCCAAATTGTCAATTTCAGAATTTTTCCTCCATTTTCAAGGAAAGTATCTGTGCTAATTATATGATTATTTTCTTGAAAACAAGAAGTGGGTTGAGCAAATTGCAAAGGAGGAGGAGGAGAAGAAAGAAGAAAAAGGACACATTGTATTGAGGAATAACTAGAAAGTAATTATTCCAAAATAAAAGTTATGATTGTTCAGAAACAATCTAAAATGATTAAATAGTCTACTGGAGAAGCTACCATAAAACAATACAAACAGTTTAAATATCTGTGAATACTGTTTAATGAAACACTGAGTTGGAAGCCTCACACAGAGTATATTAAAACAGTAACAAGTAAGAAAATTGGAATACTACAAAAGGAAGCAGATTAATGGCTTCAACATTAAAACTGTCTTGTGGGGAAATTATCTTGTAAATTCTGGTTAAAAATTTAGGATTAGAATGCCTATATGTACGGTTTTTAGAACATCAATCTCCTACTTTATACAAGTTAAATTGGGCTTGGCATCAGTTAAAGCTCCTGTTGATAAGGCCTGTCTTAGCTTTTACAAGCATACAGAGTACCCCAAAAATATGTAAGCTTAATGCTTAAAACTGCTCTATGATTTTGGGGATATCCTATATTTCGCTAAGAGTCCAGGTCTGTGGTTAGGCCATGCTTGGATTTATTAATCAACAAAAGAACAGGAAATCTTCTTTTCATACACTGTTGGACAAGTAATCACTTTTATTATTAACTATTCCTTTAGAATCTAAGAACCTATGAAAATTGGTTTATAATTTGGATTTTCCATTGGTAAAAGAATCTTATAGTGACAACAAAGTTCTTGCCTTCATGTGGTTAAAACTGGACCATAGAAGAGTTAAACATTTAGTTAATATAATATTTTACAAAAGTCAGGAAGCATTTACAGTTTTAAAATGGCAGCCTATACCTTCAGCAATGATTGAAGGTAGATAATTGGCAAATTCCTATTTTATTAAGATTGCCCTTCTAGTCATTTGCAAATTGAAGTTCTACTGCTTACCTTTTATGGTGCCCATTACATTTATCAGTCCATGAGAAGTACAGTATATAGAAAAGAGATGAGGCTATAGCTCAACTTAGTTGAGACAAAGAAAAATGTTTTCTTTCTTCTACCTAGATTTTAATGCCATAGACTATAGTCCTATTTGCACTAGCACCACACACAAAAATCATTTAAATTGTGCAGAAATTAAACAGTAACATAAGTGAGGCCAATGTAGAATTCAGCCTCCTGTTTTTATAGTAAACACATGAGAGGTGGAGTGATAGAAAGGTACTTCAGACATCCAGAAATCTAGGGGTAGCTGAACCAGAGAGATTCCATATTTGAATGAATGCCCAGCAAATGACCTATGGTGAATTATAAGCTTAATGAAAAAATAAATAAATATGAATACACAGGCTAATGAGATAGGTACAGTTAACATGAATACACAGCTGCATGAAAGTGCCACAGCATGCTAAGGTGAACCAAAACAACGATGTGCCAAAGACCAAGATATTAAAAGAATCACTGATGGACAAAAAGTAAAAAGACTCAGGACATCAATTTTCATGATCAAAAATTTCCATGAACAGCTAGATCCTTCCCTAGATTGTTTACTATATTACAACAATATTCTATGACAACAATCCAACATTTTACACCATAAAATAAGAGATAAAAATACTCCATAAGGAAGATGGGAAATGTGTATGGTGTGTAAGGATTTCTTCTTTTTGCCTGCAACTTTTCTCATTATATTTTTTCACACTGGGAAATTGTTTTTGAATGAAGAGATTTTCTGATGATATCTGTTTACTAATGTAGGTAACTTCTGTGCATAGGTCAATTGAAAAAATCATGCAGATCAGCAACATGTACCTCTAATTAGCTGTACTGGAATTGAGAGCTGTATTGAAAAGGCAACTGTTCTAAGCTTTGATTCAATAAATATATACAATTATTGTATTGTATACTATTGCCTTTTGTGGTGATTGTGCCCACGGGAATAGAGATTCTGAGAGAGGAGGAAATGGCCTGTCTATATTTTCTCTCTCCCAAGAATCAGGAAAGCTAACTAACTGAAAATAATTACTGCATCTGGCCCTAAGCAAGATGGAGGAAGCTTGACAACAACTGTAAGGGCAAAGTTTAATTTTTGCCTCAACTGCTCCATAAAGCAAATGAAAACACAGTAAAGGCCAAAACTCCATTTGCATGATAATTGCTACCAAGTGATTATCAGAAGTCCACTCAAGGTCATGAAAGACAATTTTAAAAACAATTGAAACCTTCACATATAAAAGTTACAAAAACTTTTCAAATCACAGACTTGAGGTCCAAACTGAATGCTGTCCACATGCATATATTATCAACAGAATTAACAGAGTCAAAAAGCAGCAGAACTTCACATTAGAGCCTTCTTGTGGTTTTTCCTCCATAATTGTTTTATAAATGGAAACTCTCAAAAAACCTAAGCAGCATGTCCAATGGTCAGGGATTATGCATGTGTACAGATATGTTGATTTGAAAATGAAAGGAACATGCTGGAAGCAAATTAAAAAGTAACCAAGGGGGCAAAAGGCATAGCCACAGACATTGTTTATAAACTCAAATTATCTGTCTACAGTAACTACTAAGGCAAAACTAAGCTAATCAAGAACATTGCAGTCAATAGTGAGTAGCAATGTGGAGAATGTTCAACAATATTTATTTTATTATTTTTGGCCCTCTGCTTGCTGCAACAGATATTTTGTCCCACTACTTATTGTTGGGGAGCTTCTGAGAGTCAATTAAATATTTGTTACCCTCAAAGAAAATGGTAGCAAAAATAATCCTTACTTTACTCACACTGAATAATCATGTATTAGTCAAGGTATGTCTCACAGGAATTGTCACACTTGCTGACTGTTCCTTGTCCCTAAATATAATCCCAGTTTTCTCCATATGAGATGAATTATGGTAAAATGCCTAATTACCGTATCTTGCTTTTCTTCAGGATGCCAGAGAATGCTTTCCACATTACTAATTTCCTTAGGTTCCTTTTTGAATGAACTCTTGAACACAAGCTAAATAAGTCATCCTTTCTTTTAGGATAACTTCTGGGTGACCATTGGGTGCCCAACCAGTTCTATTGGTCTCTCAGTTGTTGTGCTACATATATTGAGATAAGAATATTCACATATATATCTCCAACATTATCCTGAAAGCATCCATCATTTCAAAAATGTGGAAAGAGTAGCCAGGGAAGCTTCTCACAATGGAATTTTCATAAAGCGTATTAGGAAAATCAAATCTCCTCATAATTCATTTGAATGCAATTAAGTCAGATGAAAATGTTGGCTAGTATATGGAAGGATGCTTGGCATTTACACAACTGGAGTTGAGATCAGTTTCCAACCTTCTGCTAGAAGGTAACAACAGAAGATAAAATACTATATGGTTAAACAATAAGAGATCTATGTCTCCACCTATACCCATTCAAATAATTGGGTTTAAAGCTTTGGCACCCAGCTACAACATTTATCTCTGACATATGCAAGAGAAGACATGAAGGCACCTTAGTTTTTCACTTAAATCCATTTTGTCAGTAAGACATGCTACTATTCAATTCTAACTCTATTGTACCCAGAGTTGTAAGCAATTAAGTCTATTAGGATTCGTACAAGGTGCTGCAATACATCAGCAATTTTGTTTTTGTTGGTCTCTGCTCCTCATTAAGCTGTGTCTAATAATGATAATTATGGCTATAAGTACTCCTTTCATTCTGCATTCCTCTGTGCAAATTTCATTCATAATGAGAGAAAAACAAATTCATTCCAATTATCTCCATCAGATTAACCACAGGAAGATGCCCTCCAATATAGGTAGCCAGAATAAACTGACCTACAAAAGAGGAGAGACAGGACGTAATGAGTCCTGGCAACCAAATAGGTGAATGGCTGGCAGTTCCTAGAGACCAACAGCAAGAGACCATTTCACTGCAATGGTAAAAGTTTTTTTTTTTTAAACTCAGGATCTTATAATAAGCAATTTGGGAGAGACAAATTTCAGTGATGATAAGCCTGGAAGCGACCACCCATGGAGAAAGTGCAAGATTGAAGAACTTCATAGCTGATATTCTTTGCTTCCTAAGTCTGATGCCACAAAATTATCTAGTTGAACTTCGAAACACAAGAGGTACTTGCAGTCAGAGCAGGAGTTGCCGTCTTCTTTTGCTGATTAGGCCCATTATCATTTCTGAACAGATACTTCTTACTACAGAAGTTAAATATATTTCTTTAATTATAGCGATATTGTCAATGGTGAACTGAACCTGGTAGAAGCCATTTTTCAGGTTCAATTGCTACACTGCATGGGAGAGGGGAAGGAGGGGAAGGGGGTTGGAATGCATTGCTAGACACAACATAGATCTTTCTCATGAGAACCAAGGTCATCTCCTGGGCGATGGAGGAAAGATGAGGTGGATACATGGGAAGCCCACGAATTAACCTAATTGGCCAACCTGATTAATTACATTAGGGGGAAGGGGTCATTACTGGTTTTAACTATACTGTAGCTGCAGGGAAAGTCAGAGTTGGCTTTCCTTTGAAGTGTGCCAATATGATTTACCCAATAAAGAAGTTCTTTGAGGAAGTGCTTGATCTCAGGATTCTGATTTGCTTGGGTTTATTCATCGGAACCTTTACAGATATCATATCAGGAAGGAAATGGCAAAATAGATTGAACACTGTTCCTTCCACCAGGAGGAAAGAATGTTCTCAGTCCAAGTATTGTCATAGATCAGAGATCTGTAAGAAGAATGTCAGGAAACGTATTGCCCCCTCCCATTGTTTCCATTATCGAAACCCATTTGATAAAAGCTAAAAGGCAGCTCAGTTGTCCTGAGATTTCATTTCATTCTAAGCATGTCTTGCCTTTGTCGTGGTAAGAATGAGAAACTGAGCCTAATGGCAGTAACTTGGGTAATTTCTTAATTCTAAACCAGTACCCAGGGAACAAACAGAGTTCTTACATAATTTTGCCAAGGGAAGGCTGAAATGGATGCCCACGCTAATGATAAAAGCCAGATTTAAGAAAGGGGAAATGTTAAGCAATTAACACATTTTCCCCAACATACTTTCTTCTACAGCAGCTGGAATCCTATAAAACAGGTAAGTAATCTGCACCACAGGTGCAATCTAAGGCCAATTTTGAACTGCTCTGGACCACATTTCAAAACTCTAAGGATTCAGACATCTAGAAAGAACCAACCTTTTTCCTGGCAGCCTGCTGAAAGAGAAAGGAACATGATGCTCGTTTCAACCTTTTTTGGTTCTGTACTCATCCACTCCCAATATATTTCAGCCCCTTCACCCTGTAGCAACCAATACTGTAGAGTACTTTGGGAGCCATGAGAGAAAAAGAATGGTATACCTTTGTGCTATTGTATGTCAATTCTTCCCCATGTCGGTTTCTTTTCTTAATCTTGTACTTCAATCCAACCATTCATGTCTTCCTTTCTCCACCTACACAACTCGACATTCTCAGAAGGAAATAAGGGGCATAAACCTGATTCCACTTACAGTAATACAGCAGCTTTTCCTTGAGTTCATGCAATAATAGTCTTACAATATTTGTTGGAGGTCACAAGAAAATAGCATCTGAAATATTTCTCCAGTTAAAATATTGCTGCAATAACCAATCACATCATAGTTTCTCACAAAAAAAGCCCTCTTCAAATAAGCATACTTCGGATATTTTTGTGGGACTTTTAAACTTAAGATTTTGACAGAGAAATGTTAACAGCCCGTGACATTGGACTAATGTCACCAATGGGGATGAACAATTAGGTGACAACTGAAAAGATTTCCTGGGAATGTTTGAAAAGGGAAAAACCATCAGACCCTGGGTGTTGCCTTTTTTTTTTCCTGGGAAAAAAAGGGAAATTGCCACATTAAAAAGAAAGAGAATATTGGCATTTAAAGTAGGGCTTCAATCCAGGTCAATTTGTATTATTCTAGAACACACCCTCTTTCATTTCTTTCATTTCCTCCCCCCCCCATGTTTGGTTCATTTTGTTGAACTAAGATTGAACTTTTCCTTTTGCTTCAGTACCTGGGAGCAGATATTTTTTGCCTGAAGCATCAAATAGTCTTGGGCAATAGTATGCAATATTTAGTACAGTATATTTGTAGTTTTCAACACAACAGTGAGAGCACTACCACTTTTCACATTAAGAAGAGTTTTCAGCAGTAGCACTGGTGAGCAGCTACTGTAGTGGAAATGCCTAAAATTGACATAGAGTGAAGGAAGCAGGCAACTATAAATATAAGTCAACAAGAATTCTTGTTATGGCAGCCTTGAGGTGGTCTCTCTCTTCTGATTGCTTGGTTCATTTCACATGTGCTCAAAATGGCTGAAACAGACAAGAGAAAAAGTACTGAGTGAGCTATAAAATCATGATTCTTGTTAAGATAAAGTCAAGAAAGATTATCAGCCTCATATAAATAGAAACTGGTTTTCAATTAAATGATGCAATTCCCTTATAAGCATGATTATACTGATAATCCAGTGAACCAAAATTCATCAGGTATCATATTTTGAGGTACTCTGAAGTAAATCAAGTATCTTCGAAGGTACTTTCTATGTACCACAATCTCTTCAAAGTGATCCAGTTTGCAGGCTGGCATAATATTAAGACGTTTAAACTCAAATGGTTCTGTAATGCCTTATAGTACCAGCTGACTCATATCAGTTCTGAGCAAGTTAGAAGCCAGAGGGCTTATAAGAACAATTGAATAATATGGCGCCTTGACTTCTTTCTGTAACTATTTTTTACAATACATTTTATTCCCACACTCATTTTCCATTTTTAGAAAAATACATAATTGATGGAATTGATGGAACAATCTATAATAGGGATGTCAAACTGGTGGCTCGGAGGCCAGATGGATGACCTGCAAGCCATGCCCACCCCACCTCCATAAAGGCAACAAACGTCATGATACCTTGTGATATGTCACTTGACGCAATTGAGTTTGACACCCATGGTCTATAACATCAGTTTAATCACTTTATGATAGTTTAAGATCTTGGGATGAATCATGATATGAAACAAGGTGAAAACTTAAAGTTTTCAAGAATTCCCTTACTTTAGGATATAATGACACAATTCCAAATTTAGATGAAACCAATGAATGAACTGAATGTCTTTTCTACAGGTGGAGAAAATCATCTGGATACATCTGGCATTTTTACTGGAGAAACAACAGAAAAGACAAAGAAGAATCTGTCCTTATCCTTCCCCTCCTGATAGTTTTTTTTATAAATTTTATAAAATTTCTAACATATTGACTGTAATTGTACAATTCAATCATGGGTTACTCACTTCAGTTACCTGTATTTGGGATATGCTGAGAATTGAGGAACAAAACCAACTATCCAGGGTAGATCATTTCAACATAATTAGTTCAGATGGGGTGGCAAATTTATAAATAAGCATGGAGTACAAACATAGTCATTACCCAATATACATTTAATTAAATATTAATATTTAAGTAATATATACTTAAATATTAAATTTCTACTAATCATCCAGTAATATAAGATGATTTGTTCATCAATTTTGAAATAGGTACTTTCTCTGTGTAAATATTTGAACAAAATAGATGCTAATCTATTAATTCACACTAGCCAACTTCATTTACCACTGCTTGCTCAGGTGGAATCTTGTTTGTTAGTTCGCTCATCTGAAAATTACAATTTTTAAAAACATCTTTAACTGACCTAATTTGGCTTGCTTAGGCTATTGAATATCACCGTATTCAACACATATAATTTGTGGGAGGCTGGAGGCAGTGTTTTACTAAATTGTTTAACATGCGTCCATAAGCGTGCATAAGCCTCCCGTCCCTGTCCTAATGTCCCCATGTATTCATAAAATATTATGTACTCATAACCATGTTTGTATATCTTATATATTTATAATCATGTTTATTCTTTGTCTGTAATCATATACACACTTGAAAAATAAATACCGTAAATAAAAATAAACAAATAAATGGCTAGTCTCCCTGAAGAGATATTGTCCCCAACTTTAGAATCTTTCCATGAAGAAACTCAAAAGAACTTGATCTTTAGGGCTTTCAAAAGTAGCCGTGCTCACAATTAGGTGGGTACTGGTAGTTATTTGGAATAGTAATTGCTCATTGAATTTCAAATGTGATTGTTAGTGTCTTGTTTTGCTTGTTTTACCTATATCATTGTTTTTCTTAATGTTATATTGTTGTAAACTTCCATGAGCTGTGAGAAGGGGTCATATACAGAAGTAAAAAGGGAGAAAAAAGCTACCAGAACCAGCTTCGTTTCAGTTTAGCATGTTTGGTGACTCTACCTGCTTGATTAATTTATGGGTCAGTGCACCACTGAACCTTGACGGTTGCTTAATCCAGTAAAAATTATGGCTAATTTAACCATGAATATTTATACAATGCAAACACAGTTAAAGGGCAGCATGTTAATCCAGCAATTGTGTTTGGAGTAAATAGAGCATTATAGCCTACATGTGTTTCCCATGATTATTTTAAAGAGATGGAAAACATTCGTTTGAAACTTTCCAAGTCTCTTCCTTTATTAAAAAGAAAGAAAGAAAAAAGAAAGAAAGAGAGAAAGAAAGAGAGAGAAATAAATAAATAAATAAATAAAGAAAGAAAGAAAGAAAGAAAGAAAGAAAGAAAGAAAGAAAGAAAGAAAGAAAGAGGCACAGGTGTTCATTTCATGTCTTGCCTCAGGCCTATGACTTCCCTGAAAATAACTGAGTGTGACTTCTTAAAACAATGCATGTAAAGAGTTTATAAAAGCTTCATTGCTTATCTGGACTTTTTCTGAAGATGTTTCTCCATTTGAGAGGACTTCAATATTCTCAGCAATAGCAATGTTAGCTGTGGAATTCTGGGTGTTGAAGTTCATATATTTTGAAAATGCACAGGAACACTATGTTTGAGGGCATTTCTGCCCTTCAGTGAGGTGAAAATGCTTTGCAGCATAATTATTAGCATATAGTTCTCAATCTCCTCGATAGGTCAAAGCAGCTAAAGAAGTTTACTATGGCCTAAGAGCATATAGATGCTTACTTATTCTAGCTCACCAGAAAATAACTATGCAAAATAAGAGAATAGTAACTGTGAGAAGGATCTGGGAGTCCTAGTGGACCATCACTTAAATATGAGCCAGCAGTATGCTGCAGTTGCCAAAAAAACCAATACAGTTGTAGGCTGCATTAACAGAAGGATAGAATCAAGATCACATGAAGTGTTAATACCACTTTATAATATCTTGGTAAGACCACACTTGGAATACCGCATCCAGTTTTGATCACCACAATATAAAAAATATGTTGTGATTCTAGAAAGGGTGTAGAGAAGAGCAACAAAAATGATTAGGGAATTGAATACTAAACCATATAAAGATCAGTTGCTGGAATTAGGTATGCCTAGTCTAATGAAAAAAAGGACTAAAGGTGACATGATAGCAGTGTTCCAATATCTCAGGGGTTGCCATAAAGAACAGGGAGTCAGGCTATTCTCCAAAGCACCTGAAGGCAGGACAAGGAGCAATGGATGGAAACTAATCAAAGAGAGAACCAACCTAGAATTAAGGAAAAAATTCCTGACAGTTAGAACAACTAATCAGTGGAACAACTTGCCTCCAGAAGTTGTGAATGCTCCAACACTGGAAATTTCTAAAATGAGATTGGACAACCATTTGTCTGGAATGGTGTAGGGTTTCCTGCCTAAGCAGGGACTAGAAGACCTCCAAGGTCCCTTCCAACTCTGTTATTCTATTCTAGTCTCTAGGCTTGATAAAAACTGGTCCAATCAGGAATGTAGCAGGCAAATTTAAAGTTCATTCTTTGCTTTAAGCAGCTAAACTGAGGGCCTGGCCTGAATTTATTAGCAAACTATAAAGGGGCTTTTGCAAGTGAGCCATGAATTAGCTTCAACCAGTGCTAGTCCATCTTAATCACGTTGTCTATGTTTTTGTGATGATATGGCCATTATTAGAATCAGCAGTTAGTTAACACCTATATTGACACTTACCAGAAGAAGCTAGGGAGTGCAAATGCTTGTTATAGGAAATGTTAGTCTGGCTGGACAATTGTGGCTTTGTAACTGTGCAGAAGAAATTTGTAACTGGGCACATTATTGGAACAAGGAAAGATAACATGAGATGGATGGCAAACAAATTTAATAAACAAATAAAAGATTTAAAAAGAACATGGCATTTAGCTTAAGCTGAGCTCAAGAATGTCTGGGCAAAGGTATGGAGGTAAAAAGTTCATCATTGGCATGGTAAAACACATCCAGAAGTGGAGAGCTTAATTAATTGCACTCCCACGCTGCCCATGTCTTCAATAAATCAGGAACAACTGATGCCATATCAGGAAATTCTGTTGTGGAAATGTCATTTTATGATATAAAAATTGTTTGTTGAATATCAGCTGGCAAGCTTCATTAAATTTGGGTCCCAAGCTTACTGCTCTTTAATTCTGCCCAGAAATAAAGCGTTGAACCCCAGTTTCCTCTCTCAGAGTGATTATTGGCTTAAATTGTGCCAATAAAACAAACCCAGTGTTGATTAATTCTTTAACAACTATGCTAAGAAACAGACCTTTGACATATTGAGGCACTTTTAATGTTTGTTTTCTGTTTTGTACACAAGCATTTTAGCAACATGGCAGTTATATTTAATTCATTGACTATTACTAATTAACTGGACAAAAAAACAACCACCAGCAAATTAACATTTGTGTTTTGAAATTTCAATTATAATCACTGCTACTGAAAGAATTCTGATAAAATGAACTGAATATTTTAAAGCAGTACATGTCTCTTTAGATTATAGCCAAACAAAACCTGGAACTACTTTGCAGTCCCTCTTCCTTTAAAAAACCCCAAAACATGTCTAAGGATATCATATGTTATATTAATATTAAATGTCTAATTTCAGCATCAATTAAATAAAGGAGTGGGAGAAAAGCATACAATATCCATCAGCATCATTTTAATTACAGTTGCAAATTTAAAATGACCACATTACAGCTACAGAGCAATTAAAAGGGAGCCAAAATAAAATGTGCTAACAAGAATAATTTAATGGGGCATTCTTGGACTGTTACAGCAGTCTATAAACCTCATGGGCTATTGCACTTTTTTTTTAAAAGCCAGCCAATTAAAAGGCTACATAAAAGTAAACACATCATAGGTATTAAAGAAGTATAATGGCAAACATGTAAAGATGAGAAGTGAATCAAAAACATTTTGAAAATAGTAATTTTTCAAACAATAATCTCTTGAAGCTATCTAAATGGATGAGTCCATGGCAAAGGTTTGTCTAGAACCAAGTTGCTTAGTATTTGGTGAATATGAACCCAATGAATAATTAAAGTTAGGGTTAAATTTTAACTCTATCATTCCTTATGTTCATTCTTACACCATCATTGATACATTTTGCATAAGATTAGAATATTGTGTTTGATTTGCAGGCATTCTTAAAACAAGTATCATAAAGTTTATCTAATACAAAATACCAGTGTTTTTTTTCAAGAAACTAGTGAAGAATTGTCTATATTATCTATTGTTCTTCATTCAGTATGTTAACCCTTAATAGTTGTATAACTATTATTGAAGGTTGACTTCCTTCCATGTATTATCTACCATATGCTTCAAGAACCCACTGAAATCTTATTGTTATGCAGGTTTTAAATGAGTGGGTGTCCACTAATTGCATGAATCATCAACAGGGCAAAAAAAACAACCAACCCACCAAATCCTTACAGACTTCTTAGTTGAAAACCCACTTAGCTGAATCATTATGGAAATAAACTGGATATTAGATTTATTGCACGAATGATTAGTTACTCGCAAAAAAGAAAACTCTTTTTTAATAGATCTACATATACTGTACTCAGGGATGAGCTCTAAACTTACCATGCCAGTGGTTTGCTGCCTCCCATGCCGTATGGGCATGCCTTGCACATGTGCGCACTCAAGCTGTGCATGCATGCACAGAAAAAAAGCCCCCCAAAATAAGAAAGGCTGAAAATAAGATGGCGACGCATGCGCAGTGCCGGAAATTCAACTTCTGCACATGCGCAGAAGAAAAAAAAATTTTGAGGGGGGGAAAAGGCTGAAAACAGGATGATGACACATGCGGTTTCTGCGCATGCACAGAAGAAAAAATTTCCGGGGGAAAACAAAATTCCGGAAAAAAAATCCCAAAAATGATGTCGGCGCCCACGGAGCAACAGAACCGGCTCCGTGATATCACCAGGTCTACTACCTACTCGGTAGAACCGGGCAGAACCAGTAGGA
The DNA here is from genome assembly GCA_032467955.1 of Pseudoxenodon macrops. Classification (NCBI taxonomy): domain Eukaryota; kingdom Metazoa; phylum Chordata; class Lepidosauria; order Squamata; family Pseudoxenodontidae; genus Pseudoxenodon; species Pseudoxenodon macrops. The sequence continues at coordinate 48,890 of JANHFT010004981.1, forward strand.
ACCCACCTCTGACTGTACTACACTGTATTTGAAAAGATGGAGATAAGATGGAAATCAGATACTTGTAAATGAGCATTTCTATGTATAGGTTGTAGAAAGAAGATAGGATATATCCTTAATCCTCTATGCTGAAAGTGATGCAGGAAAAAGAGGCCTTCTACCCTAAGTTTGTATGAAGTCTATCTATAAAACAAGGGTTGGGGAATAAGACTCAGCTTGTTCTGAATGGGATGGTCTACCATATTTGGCCACTGAGTTGCAAAATAAAATTTTAGAATGAGTGTTCAGTACAATGATACAAAGAGTATTTTTACAGGAATTATAAAACTATAAAATCCAGACTAAGGTTTGGTTTGCTATTACATTACCCGTGTAATCAGCGCAAAATCTTCCAGCCCAAGCAATAAAAGGCAAAGAGAGGAAAAAAGTTATTATTACACTACACTCTGCCCCAAATTGCCAATGCTGCAATTTGAATTGTACCATATCCAAAGTGGAAGAAAACTGGTTTGATTGCTTAAGCAGTGACCAAACAAGTGTCCATGGATAGGCCCTCTTGACTAATGCCAATAGAGTTTGGCTGCAAAAATATGCATGCCCAGCAGATGGTACAAAGATCTACAACAGGCCTATTCAACTCTTTGCCACCATCTACTAGTCATTTGTATCATTGCAGCCCAGATGTCTAGAATTTTTTTCAGCGGTGTTAGTGGCAAATTAGATTTTTAAAAAGTAATGCATGATTCAGCTGGGTATATATCTCAATTTCATTTTCAGATCAATGTATGTTGGGAGGAGGAAGTCAACATTTGGAGAACTAATTAAGTATGCTTTTCCCTAAATGTTTTAACAAATCTGTGGTAAGAAGTAAAACAGAAATAATATTCAAAGACCTGTTTGTCTATTTCAGAATGTATAATGTGAACTCACAGAGGTACTGAAGTTTAAACATTAAATAAACAATGCAATAGTTTTAATTTTGGTCACTTACTAGCTCTTAATCATACTCAACAATAAAACCATTCCTGAAAAGTTATACTATATTTTCACTTTGAGAACCTTATCAAAATTTGACTCTCATAGCAGCTGTTGTTAGAATTAAGCTGTCCTTCCATGGATATGTCTGTCCTCCCAACTACTAGCAGCAAAATCCCTTCAGGGAAATGCTAAGTCCATCATCAATATGCATTTAAAGTATAAATGCTTTATCTCTAATTCTTACACATCACGGGAGCCTGCAAATCAAACATTAATTCAGGCATTAGAATTCAAAGAATGGCACAGCTCACCCACACATTTTACAGAAAGTAAGGCAAATTCTTTCCATTATGAACTTGGGAGAAGACCTTTCTTGAAAACAAGTTTTCTTGAGTTTCACATTCAGTAACAGTCTAACAGAGTAGGGCAAAGATCAGGGAGAGGACACGTGAATCACCTTGGGGAATTCTGAGAATTATAGTTCCAGTACATATAAAAGACACTAGCTTCAGAGAAAGGAGTTCTACAGCAGGCATGGTAAGGTGTAGCTCTCCAGATGTTGCTATGTTTGACTATGTTTGTAACAGAAAAAGATACACTGTAGTAGGACCTGCAGTTCAGTGATACCTGAACTGTAATACTTCAGATACCAGTTCAGAACATCTGAGGAACTGCCTTACTCTGAGTGGACTCACTGCCTCGTTCATTCCGGTGGAAAGGGCCCACTTCAGATCCCGTTGGCCAAAGAATTTCATCAGGTGGAGTCCAGTACCAAAGAGTCTTTTCTGATGGGGCCTAAAACCTTAACTTTTCTGCTTGGCCTGCGGTCCCAATAGGTGCCTGCTACATTGGAGGTGGCTGACAAGGTAGAGAAGATTCTCATCCTCAGACTGCTTGTCATCTTAGTTCTTAACTTTTAATCTTTTTTTAATTCTGATTTTGGTTTTTTACCCTTTTAAACTTTTTATTATATTGCAAGCAGCCCAGAGTTGGTGTATTACTGAGATGGGTGGCATAGAATTTATTAAATAAATAAAAATACCAAAGAAATTATAGAAAGGAAGTGAGGATTTTTTAAAATCATAGATCTTCTGTAAACCCAGCATTGGTAGAAAGGATTAGAGGAGGGAAATATGGTGTTACTTTCATCAGGAAGAAGTTAGAAAGAACTCTTTGTTTTCCATGCTAAATTCCAGTTCAGGGTCATTGGCAAGAGTCCTAATTTTGCAACTATGAGCCAAGACCAACTCCCTCCCTCATGGAATTATACATAGGTTTACTTCCATAACATCAAAAGAGTATAGCAACAATTGCAAAGGTCTCCTTGCTTGTTCATCACCATCAACCCCAGCTTTTAACAATTTGCTCCTCCCTTCCATGCTGGAGGTAGTTTTGATCCTGCTGCAGGAACAAAGCTCACAGGATTAAACAGAGAAGTTAAGCATCCGGTACTATGTCTTTCAATAATGCTACACAAAAAAAGTCAGTCTTTTATTTTGTCACTTCTTTTCCTCTTAACGAGGTCCATAGGGGAAAAAAAGGGAGCGCTTGCTTGGAATGCAAAAAGTCTCAGAGTCAATCACTAGCCCAAAAGCATGGAAAGCCTTTGCCATATGAAGTTAATACCAGACCAATAATCAAATTAGTGATTATTTCTCTTTCTCTGCTCAGGACTGTTAAAAATAATTGCCCAGTTGTTTTATACAAAAAGGAAATCTGGACATATGGTATAGGACAGTGATGGCAAACCTTTTTTTTGCTTAAGTGCCAAAAGGGTGTGTGTGCATGCGCAAAAGCCTCACTGAGGCCTCTGGACTTCTGGTAGGCCCATTGACCCATTTTTTGCCATCCATAGGTTCCGGAGGCTTTCCTGAAGCCTAAGGAGGGCGAAAACGGCCTCCCCTGCCCTCTGGAAGGCCAAAAATCAGTGGACCAGCATGTGCATGCATGCTGGAGCTGAAATAGGGCAAAACCTCACGTGCCCTCAGATATGGCTCCATGTACCACCTGTGGTACACATGCCATAGGTTTGCCATCACAGGTATAGGATACCAACATTTTGAGGATCTAATTTTAACAAAGGGGAAAAGTATGGTACTACTTTCATCGGGAAGAAGTTAGTAAGAATTTATAGAAAGAGTGATTCCATCCTTATTCCTAATCTATGCCACAAAGAAATATTTTTTTAAATCCCAATGCTCATGGCTACCATATTATCTGTGGTAAAGAAATTAAATTTAGAAAATCTTGCTTGGTTAATTGTAGTTGGTTGGAATTAGACTAATCAAATTGAAACCAATCCTTTGGACATGTCAGTAATTGCTTGAATTCTATGATTTCTCATGAAATGGAAGCTTTATTGAATTCTACAGGATTTATTATATACTAAATCCATATGAGGTTACTGATCAAGTCATGGATAATTTCTATTTTAATTTTATTAGGAACTAATCACAGCAGTTCTGAGTCCTGGCAACCCACATATGTCCCTCCAGTTTTCTTGGTAAAATTTTGCAGTTGGTTTGTCTTTGCCTCCCTCTTAGGGCTGAGAGAGACTGGCTGGCTCAGGTCACCAACTGGGTTTGTGAGTAAGATGGGACAAGAACTAATTATCCAGTTTCTTGCCCTGTTGATGCCTTGATGTCTACGCTACACTGGTTCTCTGGATAGAAACTGGATAGAAACTTTCTGTCTCTGGATAAAAACTGCTCAGCTATAAAACACTAAAGTGGCCATTTTGAATCAGCTCAATACTGCTTTATACAGTACCATGCGTGTCTATATTTTATCTCAATATGATTTGTGCTAAGATCAATCATTATAATGTGAATGCATTGGCAGGGTAAGGCACAAAGTTTTTTTAAAAAGGGATATCCAAAGGATTTTATATGATGGCAAATAATTGAGTACAAAAAGGATTGGATTAGCCATTGCAATGAGATTTAAGTACTTACCTTCCCTGGTACAACACCACCTAATCAAGGAGTGAAGAAAAGATGTGGATTATTAATTGCAAGAATAGAGAATAATATGCTTTTCTCTGATCATAATTATACTTTTTTTATCTCTTGGCATGTTTTTGCTTTTCTGAATGTCAGGCACTCTACATGGATTAAAGGATTGTACAGTTGTATGATAAAAAAAGAATTGGATAAATTAAAAATGACAAAAGCGCAGCATGTTGTTACTAGATCTAGAGAGGCCTTCACATTTCATTTTCTGAGAGGTTGGTACTTATGGAAGAAGATAAAAGAGAGAGACAGAGACAGAGAGAGGGGGGAAGGGAGGGAGAGGGGAAGAGTATTCTTACAAATCAGACAGCACCCCTTTGAATACCTAAAACTCATCTATGGTTTTAACACCCTGCAAGGCACAAGTAAGTAACACTGGGGAATCTGTTAACTACTTAATACTTAACTACTTAAGGAAGAATGGGGTTAAATGCAATTGTGCATTTCCTCCTTTTTTCCCTCCTAAGAAGGCCATCCTTTTTCAGAAGGACCTTGAGACTTTCACTATAACAAAGAACAAAACAGATGCAAGCCACAGAAAAAGTTAACTTTTCTTCTTTGATGTACAAAATGTGCCAATGTTAGTTAGCAAACAACCTAGATAGATTTTATTGTGATTTGTAATGGAGAACAACACGATGCAGAGAAGAAAAAGGATGGGTTATTCCCATAAGAGACAACAGCCTGGGAGCATCATGATGATATTTTTCTTTCTTAGAGAACCCCAAAATTCAAGAGTTACCTTTCTCACCTTTGCTTGTTTCATTTCTGTTGCTTATGATGAACTTCTTAAGGCAAAATCTGGAATTAGAAAAATAAAACAAGGTGGAGAAAAAAAATATTCTGAGATCTTCAGAAGAAAATGCAATGATACTTGCCAGCGTTTTGAACATACTGTTTGAAACAGGACATTTGGGGAATGACCTTAAAAATCAATTTTACTTAAATAGGCTAGCATTAGCTAGGGGCTAATTTTTCAATTCAGTTTAGCGTGAAACCAAACCCAAAGTAAATCCCAGGTGAGATAAGAGAAACCTCAAGGATCAGTCTTTATAGGTCAGCCAAAGATAATACTAGAAATCCAACAAACTGCTGCTTACATTAAGACAAGAACAAAGATATCATGTCAGAAGTAGACTCTCAAGATAATTAATGTTAACTCTGATGAATTAACAGATGTTACAAATGGAAAGTAACACATACTTGAAGAGATTGGATGCAATATAGTACTGACATTCTCCTGATTATGGCAAATGCATGCATGTTTTTCATGGCTGACCTCAAGGTTTTGTGGTCTACAGAGTCAAAAGTCATTGTTTGATCAATGAAGTCCAACTAGACATATTTTGGCATGCCTTTGCATGTTCCATTATTTATTTGATGTTTGCAATCTGATTGTGGGTACCCCTGCCTATTCTGAATCTAGCTCTTAGATTCAGGCAGTTTTTGCTCCATGTATTGTTTAACCTTAGTCTGCAGAATCCTGCAGTATTACGTATTTTATTTGCGTGTAACACAATTGCAAGTTTAATGTCGTTTAAGAACTATTTACAACCCTTATTTTAGTTTTGGACTATAAATTATATATCCCAGTCTCGATGCTGCTTTGCTTTTCATACCTGTTTTACAGCCCATTTCTTCAGCTGCAGTTCAAAATTATGATGGTGTTGAATGAAGAGGCTTATGATCCCTGCTCAAAGCTCCAACCATTGTAGCATCCCTGTAATCAAGTAATCAAAGTTTAGGTCCCGCCACACCTGGAAGGCCTTGGCTGGGTAACCCACACTGTGTAGGCCTTCTCTTTGCTCTACCATGCCTGGGTTCACTTACCTTTCTCGTTTCCTGTAGCTGCTCCACACAATGCGGAACACAGCTAGAAAGTTAGCAAAAACAACCTTCCTCAAGTTTAGGGGGGTCTTTCCAGTTCTGAAAAAGATCACTGTTGCTAGCTTTCTAGTTGTGACTTGCATTGGCTGGATGCACCAGTTAGCATTTACAGAAAAAGGGAAAGGTAAGTTGACTTGTGCATGGTGTGGAAGGAACAAGGTCCAAGCCTCTTGGGTGTGATGAGACATGAAAAAGCTGGCCTCTTGACCCACAGTTATCTGCATGCTAGTGGGCATTGGGTCTCCCAAGGCCTTCCCCACTTTCTGAGGATCCTTAAAGACCTGCTTGGTTGATTAACAACCTGTCTGGTTGCTTAATGACTGCAGTGGGTGAATTGAGATTACAGTCATTAACCCAAGCTGTCACACAGCTTTCTGTGTGCTACAAATTATGCTCATAATTCCAGTCTCAGTGCAGGCATGGGTCAAGGACTACCTATAATACTTTCTGTATCACCTTTTTGAAATTCCGTATCCCCAAATTTAAGTCCTTAAGGAATTATGTTGAAATTGTTAGCATTCCTAAAAAGAAGATCATAGCATTATGCATCTATCAACTCCCAAAATGATAAGAATGAAGAAATTATATCATGCTAATAGATTAAAATCATTTAGTACTATTGTAATTTACATCTTACTTATCCACTCATGGACTTGAGAATGGAACAGGGCACAGGAAAGGGTAATCCTAAAATCTGCATTGGAATCCCTTGCTAGTTCAAAAGTACTCCTCTATTTGATAAAAAAGGAGACAGTATTCTTCTTGATTAAAAGCATGCTTTCATAATGACAGACATAATGACATCAGTTTTCCCAGACATTCAAGTCAGAGCAAGTTCAACTGCATTAGCACTTAACTGCAGAAGTCCCCAAACCATCAGATGTCATTTTTAATTAGGTTTGCTACTATGCCACTTGTCTCTCAAGTTGAAAAGGGAGAAGTTGAAGTCCATTTCATGTACTTTTTCAGGTTTTATATTTTTGAATCTATAAGCCTTTGGTAGTGCAGGTGCCACAAGAACTATAAGACCATTACTTACCAGTTCCAGATTCAGCAGCAGAAGTAATAAGTCTTGATCTTTGGGGAAATTACTGGTGGAAATAATTTGTGAATATTTTCTGAGAAAACATCCAAGTTTATTTGAACTTTTTCAACAGGCAAAATTTCTAACAAGGTCAATAAAACCCATGGGCTCAGCCAAGGATTACTTTATAGAAAAGAGTTAAATCACATATTCAAATTGTATGGAACAGCATAGTAAAGTTAAAATTTGAAATAACGATCAGATCAAATGCTGGACTTATAGGGGAAAGATTAGGGTGCTGTATTATAATACTTTTCCTATTTTCTTTGTAATTTAGAGAGTATAGGAGACTTTAGAGTCTTTATCAAGAAAAGAAAGAGAAGTGGCACAGGAGATTTTATTCTGGGGATATTTTGTTTAATTATTTATTTTATTCTGGGAAGTTCACAGGGTTAAAATATAGTTTGGCAAACCTTGCTTGATTTGATTCTTTTATATGGAAATCGACTGTTGTAAAACACTTCAAATAAGTAGGCAAAAGCAAAACTATGAAAATGAATGACCTTGAAGGGAAAGGGGGACTGGTAACATAAAGCAGACTGCTATCTTTTCTAGAAGTCTAAAGGTGATCACTGGATGAGTGTAATAAAGAAGAAATTTATGTTAACCAGTGATGGTATTCTAAGGGAAGATGGAAATGCAGAAATGTGAAGATATCAAAATGGCCTCCAGAGTAAGGTGACTCCCTCACCTTATATGATGTAGCATTCTTGGTATGAGGGTAGTTTCCATTACTTTTAAAATTTATGGTATATTCTGGAAAGGTATATAATCTGTAGCTGTGTAGACTTTGGGCCTTTTCAACATTTCTCTGGCCAGAAGCCCAATAATCACTGTAGGATTGTGCAGGCCTACTATAAACTATACTTTGTCACAATATCTTCAGATGCTTTGGTTCCTTATTTAATGAGCATTTTTCCAACAACAACTCCTTGTAAAAAAAATTCAGACACCAACAATCTTTTGGAACAAATGGCACACTGGAAATTTTGAGAGCAAATTGTGGGCACGTACACAACGTTTCAGTTATAGGTGTCTTGGGCAATCACAAACTCTCCTATACCAGAATCTAAGCAAATAATTGGGCTGTAGGCATCTGCCATTTGTTTTTGTTTTTTAAAGAATATCTTTGAATCTATGTAGAGCACAGATACAGGGATACTATTGTGTATTTGTATTTGTATGAAATACAAATTGTGAAGAGATTGGAAATCTACTTTATCACATGTTTCAATTCATGCTTCCTACTTGTTAGATTCGGAGTAAGGATAGCCAGGAGACAGGACTTCAGATAACAGCTCTTTATTTCAGCAGGCTGCCAGGAGCATCAACCAATCATAGGCTACTATTTTTCCCGCTCATTGTTTGGACCTGAGTGAAGACTATACCAATATCCAACACTACTCTTTTTTTTTACAGATAGAAAAAATATTTGGTGGAGCAAGATGTTTCACATTCCCAGTGAAGATTTAACAGGAGCATTACTGCCACTCTCTATGTGACGAAAATCCAGGCCTCAAACAATGATGAGAGCATTGAGTGTAGTGGTTCACTAGAAAACTGATGAAAACACTAAATGGTTTTCAACTATCTAATTTAGATAGATTAAGATTTATTAGAATTTACTGAGAGATGCGTAGTTTTGTTTTAAGTGCCAAGCCTAACTTCTAAGATTGAGGCCCTTAACTTATTTTCTCCATGAATTTCTACAGCTTCATTTTCTTCTATAATCTGATTATAGTAACACAATGCATATCATCAGAGGTGGGTTCCTATCTGGTTTGGACCGGTTCTACAGAACTGTTAGTAACTTGGTGCTCCAGTTCGCTGGAACTGGTAGCGACCTGGGCCTGCCATGCCACTGAGCCAGTTCTCTTGGCAGCGCCATAGGCGCCGCCATCTTGTTTTCTGTTTCTGTGCTTGCACAGAAGCTTTTCTTAAGTACTGCACATGCACGTGCGTGCGTATGCATGCAGCCGTGGTTCATCCATGAGCAAACCGGCAGTAACAGGATCCACCACCCACCCTTGCATATCGTATACATTCAGAGCACTCTTTACATATATTAAAATATATCAGACTATGACAACAATAAGAATGAAAACACTGTATACAAGCCAGGTCCAAATAGTGAAATCCATATGCAAGCAATGGTTTTACATCTCATTGCATATTTATATGATAATATTTACCCACGCCATAAAAATTGATTGGCTGCAACTTTGGATGCAGATAGGCATCCATTGAAAGAATAAATTGCTACTTATAAGCCTTCCTAAACTCAGTCAGATTTGAATTGCGATTTGTATATTACAGTTCCCAGTGCTTGTTCCCAGCATGCTTAGTGATCATGTTAACAAGAGGTTATCTCAACAAGGCCACCATAAAATACTTAATCAGGTCTGAAAATCAGGCAGTTTGTTACAAGTTAGAAGAATACCCATTGTATGTCCTTGCCTGGTTTTTTTTCCAGCTCTCACCAAGTTTTGATTTATAGTTGAGCACTTTGTGTTATAACATAAATAAGCCAATCACAGACACGTTCAGGCATCGTGATGAATACACAGCATTTAAATGTATTGTAGGAACTTAAGATCATTATTTTCACCCTGAAAGAAAAAGGTAGTTTTCTTTGCCTCCAAATGAATAATTAATAGAATAAATTATTATTTATTTGAATGATTTATGAAAGCTATTAACCTCCTGAGTTGGAAGAATCCTTAAAATCACCAATATAATCAAACAATAGATAAACAAGAAGCCTGAATACAACAGTTAAAATCAAATAGCCTTGTTATTTAACTATTAAATTCACTACATGACCTTGAGCTAGTCACTATATATTTCAAGACTGTGGATGGATAAAATGATTGAGGTTTTCCGGAATCACATATTTTGCCTTGAGATCCTTGAAGGAAAATCAGGGCATAAATTTAAATAAGCCATCAACAATGTGTCTATGGAACCATGTTCAGCTATTATTATACCTTTGAGAAGCAATCTAGTAAGTTTTACAGCCAAGTGAAGCTTTCAGCTGGAGTGATCCCAGGTCCAATATTATAAATACTAAGCCACTTTTCCTCTACATTTATCTCCACCATGAGCTTTCCAGGTCCATTTTAATGCAGACATTTGTGGTGAGGAGGAGAGTTAGGCCTTCCCAAATGACTAGGATGCGATATTCTGATAATAACCTAAATCATGGGGCATGTATGAGAATCTAATATTTTCTTCCAAACACATTTTTCTAGTATTTTGAGTTCTCATGGTTTTATGAAATTCCAAGGGAAGATGTCATGAGACATCTTGAGCCAGTTAAGGCACCAGGCTAGAAAGCCAGAGGCTGTGAGTTCAAGTCCCATTTTAGCCATGAAATCTGGCTGGGTGACCTTGGGCCAGTTATTATCTCTTAGCCCAATTCACCTCAGAGGATTGTTATTGTGGTGAAAATAGGAGGAGGAAGATGCTCATCACCTAGAGTTATTTGTAAAAATAGTAAAGGTAGACATACATTAAAAATATAAATTCATCTCTTGGGCCTTTCTGCTTTCACAAAAAGAAGCATATAGAAGGATGGAGAGAAATGTAACACATAACAGCCTTACTATTATAATATAGGTTCACAATTGCAACTGAAATAAATTTGGAGGTAATTCTAAAGTACTCTAGGAACGAATGGGATGGGAAAACAGATACTTCTTTAGTGAGCAAAGGGAAACTGAACAACTTTTGGGTGAGTGGATTACTTCTGATTTCTAACTGCATGGCCAAAATACCAATCAATACCTGCCATAATATTAAGTGACCAATGGGGGGGAAAAGACTCATTTGACTTTACCTATGCTAGCATCTTGCCAAACAAGCAAATTGAGATTTGTTTCCTAATGGTGCTCCAAAATGCTCCAAATAACTATTTTACTATGTCAAGGTTGCTACCTGTTTCCACCCCATACTCCATTTCATCTACTGGTTAAAGGAAAGACGAGTGTTTGCAAAAATAGGGTATATCAGAAGAGTGCATGGGTTTCTCAAGCTACTTTCTTTTTGCATAGCAATTCAACCATAGTTTTATCTGATTCCTCCACTTTGTTATCTGCCACATGTTGTAGTAATTTAATCCTCTTCAGGCCACATTAGTTTTAAAAACATGGGCATAGTGCCAGACTGGTACTTAATGGTTTGACAGCTGTAGAGAATCCCAACATTTCTAATCTTGAATATCTGGATTATTTATCTTCTCCCATTCCTATGGGTTCTTTCTGTTGCTCTCATTTATTCCAGTTAAAGTGAGTTTCCATAAAAATGATGTTAACCTCTTGTTTCTACAAGTTAATAGCTGCCTGCTTCTGTATCCATAGATACAAAACAAAATTCAAAGATCCATTTTTTTCATTTTTCATATCACACATGGATTCCCCCCAAACAAAGATAGAAAAGAACGACCTGGCATTTAGATCAAGGCTGCAAAAGTTTCATCTGGTCAAGGGCTATAGGACCATAACTACCAAACTGACTCCAAAATACTAGGAACATTGCAAACAAATTGTAAAAGTATATTAACTGATAGAATGCAAATATGTTATTTTATTTGAAATGTTTTCTCCCATCCAGAGCTAAAACAAAATATATATATACCAAAATATATTAAATTATTCCCTATATTTTAAATGTAAACTGTTTTTAAAGCATAACTATTGTCCTACCATCATTGCAAGATTAAAATGCTGTTTTTAAAATAATAAAGTCAAACTTCCCCCTTTTAATATGTAAAACATATTAGATAACTTATTTTAATCTGGTTAATTAATTTTCCACTCCCTCTAGCAGCACATACACATATATAAACATAAACATCTGGAACTAGTAGGCTCACCCTAAATTTGGCACCCTCCAGATGCATCATTGGTATAACTCCCAACTAAAATAACCATATTAGCTGAAAATTCTGCAATTTCTACCTGTAGGGAAGAACTGAGAAAAAGAGCTCCAGGAGAGGAGAGGATAAATTCCAAACTTCTCATACCATCCAGATTAGGGAAATGATTGGCAGGACCACCAAGGCATGAGCCTCATGGCCTTACCCAATCCTAGGAAATCCATGTAACCAGGATCTCTTGTGCAAAATGATTGTATCCTAGCTTACACCACCGAAATGATATTTAACCCAAGACAAGATATATATAGGTCTTCTCACCCATTCTCACTTTCATTATCTAACATTCTTTGAACGCTTTTATGGTTTTTGAGTAACTGAAGTCTAAACTGAAAAGGAACTTTCACATTCTCAATATTTTTTTGCTGACTTTAAGTCAATCTTCCCTGACCTGTTACATATTTCATTTATTGGAATTTCCAACAGCTTGGCAGAAGACTGAGATTTTATGACCTGTAAGACTGAAATCCAAAACATCTGGGGGGCTTCGGAAGACTGATCTAAAGTCCTGCAATGGTTCACTGTACAAAATGTCTATTGAATGCAATATAATTTATTCTTACATAGAAACAGAAACAGTTGCACTGTCTGACCTTAGGAAGCGGAAATCATGCTTATTAATGTTTAATTGTAACCATGCTGAGCATCTTATACACAACTATTTCCATTCCCCTAGGCAAAAATGCAATGGCACTTTGTTATATGAGTAATGCTTAAAAGGTGGAGATCCTTTTAGCAAAAATTATCCTTACTTGAGATCAGGGGTGAGCTTCAAAAATTTTAGCAAAGGATTCTCTGCCCAGTTGCTGGGTGGGCATGGTCATGGTGGGCGTGGCCTAGTCAGCCTCCTGCACCACAGAGGGGAGGGGTTTTGCCCTCCCTGGGCTTTCCTTGAGCCTCTGGGAGGGCGAAAACAGCCTCCCCAGGCTCTGGAGGCCCTCTGGAGGCTGGAAACGGGCCCATTTCTGGCCTTCCTGAACTTCTTGTAGGCCTGTTTTTCTCCCTTCCTGAGCTTCCGCACATGCCCTGCACTTACCTGCATCTAAAATGGGCTGCATGTGGACTCCTGGGAGGGGCAGGGTGGGCAGGGCCTGCCAGGAGTGGGATTTAAAGGTTTTCCAAACTGCACAGTATCTTAGCTAGAGGTTCTCCCGAACCCCTGTGAACCTCTAGCAACCCACCCCTGCTTGAGATCCTCTAACGCGTGAGGCTGTGTGTCTACAAAAAGTGTACAAACACTTTTAGCCACAACTTCTGGCCATCTTATGTGTGATTACAAAACTAGATTATGAAACTCATGTAATTTTTCAAGGCCTTTAACACAGATCTGAAGATGGGTTGGTTTGTAAATAAATTATCAATTTACATGTTTGCTATCTCGAATCAGGTGTTTTCAAGGTGCTTCCCCCTGTGTCCCATTCACAAAACCAACAACAGTCCCCAGGAGAAACTATTTTCAGTTTTAAATATCAGTGTTATTTTATTGTCCTCTTGGAAGGCTGACAATGGAATATACACAACTTGCTATACAACAAAGGCATTTGGAATGAGAGAGAAAAATTAAATTCCTCCCAGTATCTTGTAAAGCAAATCGATATATTTATTTCTGTCTCAAATTTCAAATTTCAAAGTTAAGATAGAGAGAGTATGAGCTTGCAGGATATAAACAGGAGGAAATCTAATAAAGGAAAAGAGAAGAGTTTCCAAGCTGAATTAAGTAGAGATACAGCACACTATAATTGCCTTTTCCATGCGATGGTTGATCATGGGGAAGCTTATGAAAAAGTAATTGCACACACATACACTTTCTTCCTCTGAATCTTTCTGTGAATATTGGCATGATGGACCTTGCATAAGGCTACAGCTTTATCAAATTCACTCAGCAGCTTCTTTACATAAATATTTATCAAGCATTAGTTTGTTTATATAGATAATCTACATTCCAATAAACAAAACATGAACGTGACAGCTAGCAGCTGAAAAAAGCTGAGCGTCATGCAGGAACACTGGTCTGGCAGTGTATTCTGGTGGAAGTCAATTCTGCACTGCAGCCTAAGCTGCTTGTCTCCCATGCTGGCAGAAATCAAAAGGGTGTCCCCTGCAGAATATGAAGCTTGAATCAAGCATGAGCTTCTGAGGTCAGGGATACTTCATTGGCTTAACAGGGCACTGAAGAATCAACTGAATTTTATTTTTATTGTTGTTGTTGTTGTTGTTAGTTTAATGGCAACTACCAACTAGCAGAGAACATAACAGCTTGGCAGCCAACTTGAAATAGCTGCCTAGGGCAGAAATCAGATGGTGGAATGAAGTGGCTATGCCAGGCACTACAGCTAATCCGAGCTGGGGTTGCTGCTAGATTTGAACGAAGAACTGAAGGCCATCTGTGCTCAAGGGCTTAAGCCAGTTCAGGTTGGAAAATAGCATTGCAGAAATGGTTTGTCAGGGCTATCATGTGTGTATATGTGTTTGTGTGTTTAACTTCGTAGTCAAATCTATAGTTTTGAAATTTCCTAGTATGGTAGCTTGCCATCCAAGCACTAACCATGTCTGATTCTGCCTACCTTCTGAGATCAGCCAAAGTTGCTCTATGCTTTCACTAGACAAAAGCCACGTACGACATTGAAAATTACTCTCTAGCTTTGCTAATAGAAGGACTGTTAGCAGAGATGTCCACTGGGGTTTGTGAGGGTGGGATAAGAAAGTCAAATAATTAAAGCAGTGTCCACCCTTCTATTGCTATTGCACACATGTTTGTATGAAGGGGGTGAGGCGTACACTGAAGCTTTGGGTCCTGTGGAAGTTTTTGACTTTTGTTAAGATTTTCCCTCCTGTTTTCTCTCAAGTCAGGAGAAGGCTGTAGTAAAGTAGTGGTAAGAAACAGATTAAGGACAAATGGCTTTTATGTCCTCAAGGCTGGGAAAGTTACCACCCTTTGCTTTATTCCTAAACCATCTATAAAACCTGTTTATCAACTCTCAACAAATGCATTGGGTCTGCTAGCATAAAGCTAAATCTGACACATGGATGAAACATCTGGCCTAATTTGTTTTGCTTCTTTCCCCTTCTCCTGTTTTTGTCTAAATCGGGCCTGTTGAAGAATTGTAGACAACTCAAGACACCCCATAGTCTTTCATGTCATTATATTTGATATAATTATATCCCAAATCTATCATCCGACCATGGATTTTGGATTTTATTTTCTGATTCATGAGACACCTGTTCCCAATGTGGAAAGCATGAAAGCAAGAAGTCAATGAAACTGGGACTAATTATCAAATGCAGATGGAATCAAGAATGAAACAATTGTCTCCAACACTGTTACGGGAGCAAAGGAAGTTGTCATGGTTCTGAAGAGTGAAATCCTAGTGGACAGGCAGCTGGGCTGCCAGCCAATCATCTCAGCACTTTATGAGGTAAACAACCTCTGCTTTAAAAAAAAATCTGCAACAGGCATTCATGTTGTTTTCATTACTTGCCAACCGCTGTGCAAATTGTCAACTGTTTGCCTGTCACCTTTTGCAGCTTAAACTTCAGCGCTCAGTATATATATATATATATTTGAATTCAGAAAATAGGCCTGGTGTTGGTATCTTGGAAATAAAAATCAAACCACTTATCAATAAATGCGTTCATCTGTCATCTTGCAATAGAGATATCTTAGCTCCTCGACACAACATGAATCCTGCAGCTTCTCTTGTCTGCTCCTGGTCTAACCTCCTTGTTGCTAAAACTGTAACAAACATAAAGAGCAGTAAATGCAGCACCTTCTGCCCAGCATGGGTCTCTGTATATTACTGTGTATGACCCAACCTCATACACTCAGAGGCCTGTAATACAATAACATGTACATAAAAGCCCTGTAGTAGGACTGCTAGTTAATTCTATCATTGTCAGAAACATTTTCTGGCCAGGAAAAGAAAGTATAAGGTAGGAACTGGCATGAGAGGCTCCAAATAGCATGCAGAATGAGAGAAATCCAATCCAACCTGTTTATTAGGCAGCAATAAAGGAGTATGTATCAAAGTGTGTGTTTTTTTTACACAGGGAGTGTGCCCACTCCTTGTCACATTAGCCTTTTCATACATTATTCAAACAAAAAAGAAAGAAAACAATTGGTCAAACCCTGGAGCCTAGATATGATATCTTGTCTGTCTCATAATATATGAGTGGTGCAATTATAATAAATTGCAATAGCATTGGAGGTGTGTTTTTAGAGACTTTCATCAGAAGGTAACAATAATTCACCAGTCTAACCATCCAATTAATTTTCTTTGGTTCTTGCTATCAATCCTAGGTTTTTTCTACCTGCTTCTTAGTTTCATAACATATTTTCCACTCAGCAACAGTCAATACAGATTGTCACAATCTTTGCAAGCAATTACGGTACTTGAAACAATAAAGAAGGAAGGTGCATTTGCATAACATACCAAACCACAAGCTAGTCAAGCAGACTTTAGTCCAGTGAAATATGCCAAACTAGCCTATGTGGTATTGTGGTAAATTTATGGTTCAGTGTGCTGAGTTAATCTGGAAAATCTTTCAATTAATCATGGTGAGTGTACAATGTGAACCCAGCTAATTTGGGGCCCATTCATTCAACTGTCTGAGGATGAAGCCATGGTTATTCAAATGTATCTGGCAGACTATAGCAGTTCGCTGAATCAGCTGACAAAATCCCACTACCATCAGCTTAGACATTCACCTGCTGACTTATGTCAACGGAGAAGAAGAGAGGCAAGTTACTCAGATGGTTGTAAACCTCATAGCATGTATTCAAAAACTCACTGAATGATTGAAGTAGCAACTACAATCACAAAGTGAGAGTCACTGGTAGGAGCAAGCCCAAGTTGAACTCACTTGTGTGTTACATTTATTTTTTATTTATTTATTTATATTTATTTATTTAATTCATCAAGCCTGTATTAGATAACAGATGTAGGTATGAACATGATTATAAATACATGAAATGGATATAAATAAAAGGGAATATTAGGACAGGGGCGGTAGGCATGCTGATGTACTTATGCACGCCCCTTAAAGACCACTTAGGAATGCGGTGAGGTTGACAATAGACAGTCTAAGATTAAAGTTTTGGGGGTTTGGGGAAGAAACCACAGTGTCAGATAGTGCATTCCAGGCATTGACAATTCTGTTACTGAAGTTGTATTTTCTGCAATCAGGTTTGGAGCGGTTTGCCATACGTTTGTATCTATTATGTGCTCATGTATTGTTATTGTTGAAGCTGAAGTATTCATTGACAGGTAGGACATTGTAGCAGATAATTTTATGTACTACGCTTAGGTGGATTGAAGACAGCAAAGTTCTAAACTGTTTAAGCCCAAAATTTCATGTCTGGTGGCATAAGGTATTCTGTTATGATCAGAGGAGTGGAGGACTCTTTTCATGAAATATCTCTGGACTCGTTCAATTGTATTAATGTCTGATGCAGTGCAGTGCAGTGTAGGTTCCAGACAGATAAACTGTATTCAAGAATGGGTCTAGCAAAAGTTTTGAATGCCCTGGTTTGCAGTTCAATATTACTAGAGAAGAAGCTACACAAGATTAGATTAACAACTCTTAATGCATTTGGGCAATGCTGTTACAGTGAGCTCTAGCACTTAGGTCATTTGAGATGAGAACTCCAAGACAGAGTGAGGATTGTCTACGAGGTCATATCTGCCCATTTTGTATTTTGAGTTGTTTTTTTTGCCAATGTGTAAGACAGAGCATTTGCTGGTTGATTTAGCCTAAAATAAACAAAAAGGGCCATCACTGTCACACTAACTCTTTCTTGTAATAGGAAGCTCTGTAAATATAGTTACACCTTGTTCAAAACTTTTCACACTTGAATATTTAAGTAAGTAATTCTATCTTTTTACCTGGGTTTTTTTCCCCCAGGTAAAAAAGAGGAGCAAAAAATAGTTGCCCTTGAGTTCAGCTTTGTGCTGTGGAAATAATTAAGTATAACTTCTGAGCATAGCAAGCTATAGCAGCCTCACTAAACAAACCAGCAAGCAAGCAAGCAAGCATGTAACAGAGTTACAGTTCTGCATAAGGTTTCAAAAGGAATTTGGTCAGACAGCACTAGCAGAAAGCTGTGGTTTTCCATTCGACAGGTGCAGTATGGTGTGATTATTTTTGAGTTTGGACTTCTCTGTACCCAATCATGCTTTTAACTCATCTGTAGTTCCCCATTGCCTGAAAATAAACAATTTCCTTTGTTTCAGGGTCATGCCCTTATAATGTTTCTGAACATATCATGTGAGTAGGATCGGGGCTTGCAAAACCTTTTCGATAAAGTTGGAAGATCAAAGAAACAGTCTTAATACTGAATGGACAGAAAAGAAACTTCATTACATTTCATGCAACTGGAAAGGAGGAAATTAATTACATAATATTTCTTACACATTTAATTTATTTATTTATTTGTATACCTTTATTATTTGTATAAATAAGTCAAGGCAGCAAACAAATCCAACACACTTTCAACCTCCTGTTTTTCCCACAACAATAATACTGTGAGGTGATTTGGGCGGAGCGACTGGCCCAAAGTCACCCAGTCGACTTTCATAGATAAGGCATGACTAGAACTCACTTTCTCCCACTTTCTAGTCTCGTGCCTTAACTATTAGACCAAACAGGTTCTCGTTTCTCTCTATCATTGGAAGACTTGCAGGTAAAAGACTGTCCAAGCCTAGATGGAACTTATTTTCCAAGCAAAATTTATAGTTTTCAATGGATTTTTTTAATCCTCACACCAGTGACACAACTTGACATGGACAGCTGACTGTGTGTGCAAAAGTTGAAAATGGGTCAATATTGTTAGGGAGGGGAACAGAATTCTGATTAGGCAGCTCAAAGTGCTCTTAAGGTGACTGAACAGTGCTTATGTCAGTGGTAATCTGACAATTGATCATTTTAAAGTTGCCTGAAAAGAGTGTCATCTCAGAGGACCCTCTCTGAGAGACTGATGTAATATGACAGCCAAAGAGACTTCTGTCATTTTGCAGATTCCTTAGCAAAATTTCCATATAAAACGCTGATCCCCATTTCTGAAGGTCAGAGTTCAGAGCCAATTGCAAATAACTTCACCAGCCTTTCCTGGACTTGTAAACACAAGACACACAGGTTCACTGAATAAACTAAACCCTAAACTCAATAAGTTTAAACAAAAAACAAAAAAAAGCAAAAGCCAAATCTGGATCTCTTGCTGTAATCTAGTGCAGACATTTTAAGCAAACTCATAAGAACCTTCAGAAATGACTTTGCTGGTAAATTAGCAATAGCACTTGGACTTATATACTTCTTCGTAGTGCTTTACAGCCCTCTCTAAGTGGTTTACAGAGTCAGCATATTTCCCCCAACAATCTGGATCCTCATTTTACCAGCCACAGAAGGATGGAAGGCCAAGTCAACCTTGAGCTGGTGAGAATCGAACTGCTGACAGTCAAAAGAATTAGCCTGCAATACTGCATTCTAACCACTGCGCCACCACAGGTCTTCAGAGAAAAATTCAGAGACAATTAACCTGCTCCCACGCCCAAGATAATGAATTTGTCTTAATTGTTTCTTTTCTTTCACATCCATAATCTACGTGCAGAGAAAACCAAAAACTAGCTTCTTTGCTTTACTAAAGTACTCTTATGTCATTGCCAGGGATTATAAGGAAATACGCTAGAAATATTGCTGGAGCAAATTCTCATGTTTCACTGCTAGTAGAATGCATGCCAGATAGAATGAAGCCTGCATCATTTGTCATTCCTCAGAGGAAAGGAAAAAATCAACAATGACAATACAGAAAGATTGCCCTTCCTGAAAATTTAAGGATGTAGCCAGTTAGATTGTGCCCATAATGGACAATTTATAAAGCATGCAAACTATAAAGATAAGAATAGGGGAACCACTTATCTGCTGTTACTTAGATAAGGCAGTGGTTAAAGAATATTGAGAAATCATGAATGTTTATATAATCATTTTTATAATAGTCTGCAGCCTTTCAATAAAATCCCCAGGAAAATATCAGGGTGAACATCTTTTTTTTTCTTTTTAGCTTTGGAAATACAAGCTACCAGTAAGGTAGCATAGTGATGGATATGTGGGTAGAAGGGAAACAATGGCAGCGATATCTTTAGAGATTCGCTAACAGAGTTCAAGTCAAGTTCAACTTTGTAGAACTTGTGTATATAGATTACTTGGCAACACAATGAAAATGACTTTTCCAAGATGCTTTCTTAATGCTCTTTCGGCCAACCTTGCTTAACTTTCTAAAATAGCTAAGGTTGGCTAGGGATTTCCATCCAGTTGGATGAATCTGCAATATACCTGCAAGGTAGAGGGAGGGAGGGAGG
>JANHFT010004981.1:69233-79969 GCA_032467955.1 Pseudoxenodon macrops
GTTGGTAGGAATCATATTCACACATATCTGATTATCAATCATATTGAACCCAAATATAGCAGAATAGATGCTATAAAAAAGTGGAGACCCATGATTAAAGCAGTAAATAATTTTACATGAGAAATATCAAGTTATGGGACTTTATATCAATTTTCAGATTTAGTTTTTTCTCTCTCTCTCATTGAGAGAGACACAAACAGCATTACCTTGTTTTTAGAATTGCTCATATAAATACATTACATTCTTAGAATCAGAGAACTGGAATACAAGTTGGAAGCCATCTAATCCACCTCCCTGCTCAGCACAGGTTCTGCTAGTATGTTTCAGATAGACAACTATCCAGCTTCTGTTTGAAAAGCTCCAATGAAACAAAACTTTAATTGATAGACATACATGCTTATCATGTTCTTTCCTTTCAGGATAACAAATGTGGTATGGTTTATGTGGTATAGAATGTGGTGGTATAGAAAACGTGATTATAAATATGGTATAAAAAAGGGAGCAAGGAATAGCACGTTCATTGTGTTTAGGCAATCAATCTCTTTTGCTAATGCATGAGTGTGGTTTTGTTTTTTTACATCAGAGGTTTGCCCTGAGGCCTTAACTTGAGAAAAGAAGGTTAACGGGTATATTACAGTAATGTGTCTATATGGAAGGTAAGAAAGGTAGATAGTAATCAGAAACCATTCCTATCTGAATATTTCTTCCATCAAACTAAAGACTGGGTGCAAGCTGCAAGTATGTTGAGTGAAACTGAAACAGGCATATAAGGATATGAATTTGGACTGTGTAAGTGTCACATTTACTGATGGACTCCCTAGAGATCTTCTCAACCAATAGATTTGGCTGGGTTTAGAAACTTTCAAGTTTCCTCTGTCTAATTTGTAGATGTATATGTACATATACATGGCAAAAGGCTAATTAAATTTGACTGATATTCTTGAACCAAAACTGAGCAAATACAAATCTCTGGAACTTTTCATGTAGACAGAAGAGCAAATATATCAGTGCACTGTATTTAGAAGAAATAGGAAGCGTAGACAGGAAAAATATAATCTGCTTCCATTATTGCATTTTTAGTGATTCCAAAACCTTCCAATTATAAATGTTCCCCTTTACAGGGGAAAATGATGTTATTTTCACGTAAATAATTGCTTTAAAGCAGCCTTTATCAAATACTAAACATTCAAAGGAAAAATGCATCCATAAGCTATTATTCTTCAGAATTCCTTAATAAACACAGCCCACATTGTTTAACAATTTTGATTTCATAATGGTTAAGGCTGTCAGAAGAGCAAGAATCGGAACTTTGCATCTTCCTTGAAACCCAAAACAGTAAAAGAGGGAGGGATAGTAGAAGATAGAAGGAGGAAAAGAGGGAGAGAAACTACATGTCAAAGCATCATCAGATAAAGTAAGCATCATTCAGAAACAACTTCTGTTCCTTGCTGCTCAAAACCACATTTTTTATCAATATTAAGGCAATAATTTTGCTAGGTCAAATCTAGTTCAGTAAATAACAAGGAAGCTTTAGAAATCTTTATCATATAATATCATAGGATAAACCAACAGGGATTACCTTTCTCCCTGCCATTCTGCCTGATGGAGATAAATTGAAAGCTATGCAGTGGTTTGTGACCTTGAGTTGGTCTAATAAAAGTTATGTCTTAATATGGATTTTGCATCTTTCTTCTTAAAAAAAGGAATGGCAACTTTACTATCCATGACTAAGTCCTGTTGCGCCATGTCCGTTGCCTTCTTTTAACCCCCTCAAATAAGACAATGGTTCTCAGATAAAGTGTATCCTCTTTCAAAACATGTTTTGCAAATATTAAGAATTCTTGGCTGCCAAAAGCTACCCTTCCTGGCACTCCAGATGGTTCATTTGTGTCTTTATGTATGCATGGGCGTCTGTAGATTTGTTTTTAAGCCACAGCAACTAGATGCACGGAATGTAGAAACGGATCCAAATTTGCCCTACTGGAGTGGAGCTGTATATAAAAGCTCATTTTTATCACAGTTGTCATGGATTCAATGGCAATCCCATTTTTTCTTCAGTATATTTTGGTGATATGGTTTTATCAGATGTGGGTCTGGTGAGAAACGGATCAACCCAGCTCGGTGTGGAATCTCAAATTAAGTTTGCCTTTTTGCTTTGTATTATGTTTCTTGTCTTTCCAGGTCACTTGGCAGACTCTGGCCCACTCACTTCTTCTGGCCTTAATGTGCTGGCAAGTTTGTTATGCCTTCCAGTTCAATGTGTCAGACAGTGAGACTTCACTGTTATGCTTTCACCACAGGCACACTTATCAGCAGAGAGGTGATCCATGGGAACAGATTTCATTTCTTCTGCAACTAGCCAAAAAGTGGAGCACATTGGCAATGTTGCAAAGGAACATTACTTGGAGACAAATACAGTATGTCCAGCTGATAATTTCTCTGAATATTGAGTCTGCTCATGTACTCAGGGCTTAAGTCCCCATTTGACAAGGACTTTAATCTTCAAAATTCTGATTGTAGTATCTCTTTCTATCAAGGGGTACCTTTCCCAGACCTCATGCCTCCATTCCTTTTTTACAACAATATACTATGAGAAGGAATATTTCTCCACTGTAGAGAATTTCCATCCTACTTATCAATAGATGTTCCACCTAACATTGATTGTGCTTTCTGTGGCAAGTGTCTGCAGCAGCTGCAGAGAATCTGTAGACTTCTAAAGAGAGGCATGGAATATGTGAAAGCAAAGTAAAAAAGAGCTCTTGTTGAAGATCAGAATAAAGCTTCATATAGTTCATTTTCTGTAGCAACATGTCTCAGCAATATGTCTCCATACTGGTAGATGCCACAGCCTTTCCCCATTATTTGCATCCTAGCAACTGATAAACAGAGGAATGTTGCCTATAACATTTTGCAACCTATACCTGTATTTACACATCAGTTATACAGCAACATTTTCTTCTGCTTTCCCCCAACTTGTCACATTCAATTTGATGAAAAAGAAATTGCTTCTTTAAAAAAAAATACAGAGAAACTATTAGCCTTTCACAAGCTATTGAAGACCTGGCTATTTGCCCAGGTCTTTGGGTCAGGTGGAGAGATGAGCTCTGTTGTTATTGACGGGCTTCTTCTGTGAATGAGGTTATTATTTATTCTTGGGCACCCAGAATTTGATGTCATGGGTTTTTTAAAATCGTAAGTTGCTCAAAGTTATATGAGTGATATGAGTGACTATGTCAATTAAAAAATAGCAATAGTAATAGCATTTAGGCTTATATACTACTCCATAGCACTTTACAGCACTCTCTGGGTGGTTTACAATGTAATATTATTTGCAAATTGTTCCCAACAATCTGGGTCCTCATTTTACCGATCTCAGAAGGATGGAAGGCTGAGTCAACCTTCAGCCCCATCAGGATCGAACTCCAGGCTGTGGGTAGAGTTTCCCTGCAATACTGCACTTAACCACTGTTCCACCAGGCAACTAAAGAATAATAATAATAAATAAAATATATGTTGAGTGCCTGGCATATGGGTTTCTTGCAGTTACCTTAGTTATGGGATGATCGAGAATTGTCTTAAAATAGTCTATATTCACTACACATCATCTTCCCTTATAGGAAAGAACAGCATGTGGGATTACTTTCCTTGGGGTTGCTACTGTTCTTAAAAATAAGAATCAGAAATAATGATGGTGGCTATAGAGTAATGGAGATCAATATTAAACTTTCCATCACTTCATAACTTTAATAATAACACAACCAAGCAAAATTCTAAAGCATTCTGAAATTGTGACAGAAAAGAACTCTTTTGTTTGGGGGGGCAGAAGCCACCTTTCCGGACATTCCAGACAGATCCAAGCATAACTTTGGGGTGGACATCTCTTCTGATTGGTAAAAAGATACAGATTTCCTCCATTTGAGCTTAACTCCTGGTGACAACTTGGATGTGGTAATGCAATTTTTTTTAACAGTACAGAAATGGTTTATGATTACCTTCTTCTGGGAGATTTTTTAAATTTACTTTTCAGGTCTTAAAAGTAGACTAATCCAATGAAAACCTTGAAATTCTGCCTCCCATTCCACAATAATTACTTTTGCCAGATAGAGAAAGAACTTAATGAAAGAACCATTTTGTGGGTTATATCTAAATGGCCAAACTATCTTTTTTCTGCAACAGAAGGTTTCCATACTATAGTAAGATCAGTGGCCCAAAAGAGCCACAAATGCTCATTTATACACATATTTACTAGTCATGGAGACAACTAGTCACCTGACAGGATCTAAACAAACCAGTTGACAAAAGGACCGACTCCAATACTCATGGTAACATCTCAAGTTCTGTCTTTAGAAAAAAGCAAGAACAGCTGGTTTATGCCCAATGTCTACTGAGATATGATTATCAGAAAGTGTATGTTTCAATCACAAGTGTTAAGGCCAAACATTCTAATTGTTACTGATGTTGAGAAAAACAATGCGCTATGTTCCTTCTCTTGACAATTCTAATATATAT
Organism: Pseudoxenodon macrops; assembly: GCA_032467955.1. Classification (NCBI taxonomy): domain Eukaryota; kingdom Metazoa; phylum Chordata; class Lepidosauria; order Squamata; family Pseudoxenodontidae; genus Pseudoxenodon; species Pseudoxenodon macrops. The sequence continues at coordinate 73,743 of JANHFT010004981.1, forward strand.
TATCAGTTAAATTCTGAGCTCTCCCTGTCACTTATTCTCTCTCACATATACACACACTTTATTAGCTCTTCATATCTCTGAGTGAAAGTATTTGGAAAGTCCCCTTGTCTCTCACTTGTTTGCATATGCTAATTCCTTTGAAGATTGGAGCCCTTTATCATCTCTTGATACCTCAAGCTGACATTCACAACAAGATGCTTATCAGTATTTTTTGATTACAGCATGCACATAGCTGCTCTTTCCTAGGAAATAAATTTTGTGTAAATCGGGCGCACAGGAAGCAAAGATGATATGATCCTGCACTTAAACTGTCAAAAGCTATTTTCATTTTTTTTTTAAACCCACACAAATAGCACCAGTTAGCTGGGAGGCACATCTAAGCCTTGTTTTAGTGAAACATGCTTTTCCACAATTTTAATATAAAATTGCTCCTTCAAGAAACTAACTTCTCCCAAACTTTGCTAGGATTTGCACATCCAGCATTTTGTGAGTGGAAACTTTTAGCTAGATGGGAACCATAAAAATAAGTGGGCCCTATTGGGGATGGCCAATGCTCTTACTTGGTTTCTCAATTCTCCCAACTATAATTTCAACCCCATCTTCATCCATGGTTTGTCAAACCAATGAAAAATGCAGATAGGTTTATGAAACAGTTATACATATACATTTTCTCTGGAGCTCGAAAGGGAAGCTTTACATTAAAGGTTTGCATGAATTACCCTTTTGAAATTGCTTCACATAGCTAACTGACCCAGTAAATGTCATTGCCCCATTTTATCATATCTGAAACAGTGGTGGGTTGCTTGCTGCTGGTTCGGACCAGTTCACCCGAACCGGTGGTGGAAATTTGCCCCTGCTCACCGAACCTGCAGTGACGGCCAGCTGGCCTCACCCCCAAACCAGTCCTCTGGCTGGAAATCGCTCCTCCGGTTTGAAAGCAGCTGGAAAAGAACCCTCTGCACATGCACAAAGCCTTCTGCGCATGTGCAGAGGTTTTGTTTTACCCACACACTTCCAATGCGACCCGAACCAGTAGGGAAGGTAAGAGGAACCCACCCTTGATCTGGAAATTGCAGTAACCAGAAGAGAGCTGTGTGCATTTCCTGCACTTAGAATCCCTGACAAGGCCTTGAATTATGCAAACTTTCTCTGTGAGGAAAATCTGTTGCTTGCCTGGCATGAAGTTTCTTGTCAAGGCAAAATGTAGCTTCCATTTAGACCCTGGCATTCTGTATGTAAATTCCTTGTATACATTTAATTTTGAAAACGATTTCCCCTCCCCAGCATGTTTGGGACCCACTATCCCAGATGTAACAGCCGCAAAATAAAGTCTGGAACATAAACATCATCTGCATTTTTGTCATGCATCTTCCAGCATTTCTGTTAAAATAAATATATTTCAAGTTGGACACACCTACCTATCATTGTGATAGAGAAGGTGATTATCAGCACAACCGGCCTCACCTTTTCACTTTTTGCCTCCAGATGTTGTGAATGCTCCAACATTGGAAGTTTTTAAGAAGAGATTGGATAACCATTTCTCTGAAGTGGTGTAGGGTTTCCTGCCTAAGCAGGGGGTTGGACTAGAAGACTCCCAAGTCCCTTCCAACTCTGTTATTCTGTTAATTTTATTGCAGTCTTCCCGTGACAGAGGAAGAAAGGCCAAGAATTCACATCTATTCTCCTGTTCAGTTCTAATCAAGTGGGTGGAAGGGAAATCTGTTTAGGGTTCCTGAATTATTCTTAAGCACAATTAACTCCCACAGATTCTAAACAGAATTACAAGGGATAATGAAATAGTATAAACACATCTCCTACTTTTTAAGGGTGGAAGCCAAGCAGGAAGCAATCTGTTTTTACTGAGAATATGAAAATTAGAGCTTTTTTCCACTGCTGAGTTGAAATGCTCTCCACCCATCCATGAATTGGTAGAAAGCTTTACTTGCACCAATACTTATCTTGCCTCTATTCCTTTTGTTTCAAGTTACTGCCAGTCACCTGTCTTTCCCCAAATTTAATGGTTGGAATTTTGTACACCTTAAGATTACTGTTGGACAGTGTTGGAAAAAAGTTTTAAAAAAATTACTTTAACATTAACATTGGTAATCCTCATTTAGCTGCTGCCTTGTTTAATGACCACTTGCAGGTTTGACAGTGACGCAAAGATAACACTGTGACCAATTTTCACATTTAGAATCATAAGCACAATTGTGATTTCACTGATTTGACCACTTCATTTGACCATCTAATTGCCCGTCCCAATTGTGATCAACAAATGAGGACTACCTGTGTTCTATTTTTCAGTGATCTTTTAAGTTTCATGTTTACATATTTTCTTTTATCTTCATGATCTTTACTTTGCTGATTATCACTGATGCTTATCTCCTAATCAGATTTCAACAATAACCTTCAATTTAAAAATTGACAGAAGATATTTCACCTATGTAAAACTAATGAAATATTGAAAATTCTTATCTAATAACGTCAGTCTTGTCTAATTCTACCATGCTTGTAAGTAGACAAGCACTGTATATAACAAGACAGGCAGTAACAGTACATTATCTTTGTAGCATAAAATAGAATTCTGAAAACCTGTCAGAGTTTGTCTCTCTTGTTATAAAGTGAATCAAGGAAGATTTATTATGAGTTTCTTTCTTATGTTCCTCCTTTCCGAGAACTGAATTTTCATTTACCTTTTCTTACTGGTTCTTCTACTCTTGTATTTTGCCAACGTTTTCCCTACACTCTTCTGCAAGAGTATATAAAAGGATCTATCCAACAAGATGCAGTTCAGTGGTGAGAAAAGTAAGATCCTGAACTTACACAGGAAAAACCAAATACACAGGTACAAGATAGGCAGTACCTGGTCAACAGTAGTGCCTATGAAAGGGATCGAGATGTCCTGGTGGACCATTGCTTAAGTATAAATCAGCAGTGTACCGCAGCTACCAAAAAAATCACAGCGGAATAGCATCAAGATTGTGGGAAGTGATAGTACTGCTCTATACTGCAGTAGTGAGGTCATATTTGGAATACTGTGTCCAGTTCTGGTCACCATGATACAAAAAAGATACTGAGCCCCTAGAAAGAATGCAAAGAAGAACACCAAAGATAATAAGGGGTCCAGAGGCTACATCATATGATGAATGCTTAAGGGAACTAGATATGTTTGTTTAGTCTAACAAAGAGAAGTCTTAGGGGAGACGTGTTAACCATTTTCCAATATTTGACTGGTATCACAGGGAAGAAAAGGACAACAAGGAATGGTTGGAAACTCATCAGAGCCAGATCCAACCTGGAAATAAGGAGGAATTTCCTGACAATGAGAAAGATTAATGAATGGAATAGCTTGCCTCCTGGAGTTGTGGGTGCACCATCACCTGGTTTTCAAGAAAAGATTAAACAACCATTTGTCCAGAATAGTTTAAAGATTCCTGCCTTGGGCAGGAGGTTGAATTAGAAGATCTTTAAGGTTCCTTCCAGTCCTATGATTTGTGTTTTCTTTTCCATCATTGTCTGTGTTTATTTTTTGCTCTTTTCTTATTTCTCTTTGCAAAAATGTTTAATGCAATACAATAAAAATCACAAAAGTATCTGACAGTCAATTTACTCCAGCAGGAATGTGATATACTCCTCTTGAAACTTACCTTTCTCCTGTTCTTCATATTTACTGTCTTTCTGTTCAGTAAGGCTAAATGATCCCAAGGGTTATTCAATGGCTTAGAAACATTTTGGATCTTCATTGGCCTTTTTTCCCCCACTAAGGAATTTGATTCCTATTATTTATTAGAGAACGAATGTGTGGTTAATAATCAGCATCTGATAGCTGTGCAAGTATTAAATAGTGCCAGACAGAGAATTTCTGCTTTTTTTTTTTTTTTTTTGCTAATGGTTCTCATCCAATTTTTCACAAGACAATTTGCTGTAGATTTTTTTTCAAGGCGGAAAAGAGCTCCAGAGAAATCCTCGTGGGTATTATTAACGATCTTGTAATTGAATTACAAGATGGCCAAAGAACATGTGTTAATGTCCATCTTTCATTACACAACTATCTCTCTAGGAGGCAGCTACCTCCTCAGTTCCTGATGTTAATTAAATCTCGAAGGACACTATCAAAAATACAGTCCATTCATTGGCCTTGTTCCCTTCCAGTGCTACTGTTATAATTAAAGGAGAGTCCCACCTTTGAAAATTGCTGAAGCATTTCTTCTTCTGAAAACCATTTATGGTCAGCTTTTCCCTTAAATAAAATTTTGCTCATCTCTTTTATTGTTTTTCAAAAAAAATCTATACCTTGATTTCCACAGGGATAATTGCCAGCAAAGTGTGTATACAGGATTGAAATCTCAGCCAGCCAGATAAATAAATGCCAGATTCTGGAGTAAGAGAGGTTAGCACTGACATTCAATGATCTCACCATCTGTGATCAGGATTCATAAAGATATAAAAACTACCCAAGTTCAAATATTTTGAATTTTAAATTTCATTCCTACCCAAAGCTACTAACAAGGGCTTACTAAAAATGATCGTTAAAGTCCCTCTACCCATCAACTTCAGAGATGTAAGGGAGACATACAAATGTATGTTTTAAAGATATGAAGGTCGAGGTTTTAAACTATCTGGCATGTGTATTCAGGTAGCTGAGTCTCCGCAAAGAAGCTTAGATATGCCACAGGGAATACACAGCAGGGATTGTTTGCAAGCTTTCTCTCACACAGTGGTAATTGCATTATGGTGAGGGCAATGGGAGAAAAAGCCACCTGAGTTCCTATTATATCATATGTGTGCTGTCAGTAATGAATTTGGACCGAAATGTCTCTTTTACTGATAGTTATTCATCCTTTTTCCTTTCTTATAAAGAGGTGAAAGGAAACCATTTGGTGAATTAAGTCTCAAAGGTATACAACCACCTCAGCATGAGCAAAATTAATCTCATACATCCATTATCTACCACTCATCTCTGGCTTCCTATTTATTAAAAGTAAATTACATCAACCAGCCTGATACAATACTCCCTTGATCTCCATAATTAACTATAAAGTGAATCCTCCCTGCCAATAGTATTCCTCTCATATTATTAGGCTGTCTCCCCTGAAAACTCAGTTGAAAAACATAAGCACACATACTTACATGCTGATCCTAGATTATTCCTCAAATCTTTTTGAACCATCCTCCATTTGATACCCTGACAATGTATACTTCTATAGCAGTGATGGCTAACTGTTTTCTTCTTGCGTGCCAAAAATGGCAGTGTGCGCACGCGTGCCGGCACACAACTCCCCATGCACACTGCACTGTGCATGCCCCCCATAATTGAGCCATTTTGTGGCCTGCAGAGGGTGAAAAACGGCCCAACGGGACTTCCGGTTTGCCTGTTGGGCTGTTGGTTTTCCAGCCGAAAATCAGCTGGAGCTGACAGGGCAACACGTCACATGCCCTCAGAAATGGCTCCGCATGCCACCTGTGGTACGCGTGCCATAGGTTCACCATCAGTGTTCTATAGGATGTCTAACTTCTCAGCTTTCATTTAAGAAATGTGCTAGTCTGTAGGCCTTCTAAAATTAAAGATACAAGGCAAAACTCTGTTGTTTCATTTCTCAACCATATATATTTTTAAAAGAAGGCTTATGTTCTTGCTTTTCAAAGATTTTTCCCAGTGAATGAACAATTCTAATTTTGGCAGACATACTCATGACAGGAAAGTCATTTTAAAATGTTATTTTACAATGTCAGATTACACTGTAAAGACCTACATTTGCCTGCCATTACATATAGTTAATTTAACAATGGTTTAATCAGTCCAATTTTCTACAAATCATACAATATATTCATCTATAAACTAACCATATAGGCAGTTGTTTGTCTGCAACTTCCTTCCTTCCTTCCTTCTGCATATAAAAACACAGTGATAAAATATCATTTAGCACCAAAGACAAATTCCTTGTGTGTCCAATCTCGCTTGGTCAATAAAGAATTCTGTTCTGTTGTTCTATTCCATTCCATTCCATTCTATTTTATTCTATTCTATTCTGTGACTGAGATTACTCGAGTCCTAATCTGTTGGTTGAAAATGCTGTTAAACCAATAAAATAGCTTGCCTTCAGAAGTTGTGGGTGCTCCATCACTGGAGGTTTTTTAAAAGAGACTGGACAACTATTTGTCTGAAATGGTTTAGGGTCTCCTGCTTGAATGTGGAGGGGATTGGACTAGAAGACATCCAAGGTTCC
>JANHFT010004982.1:25405-43338 GCA_032467955.1 Pseudoxenodon macrops
AATTACAGACCAATCTCATTATGCTGCATCATCTGCAAGGTCATGGAATCAATTATAAACCAATCCATCACCACCTACTTAGAAAATAACAAACTACACTCTAACAAACAATTTGGCTTCAGAAAAAACTATCCTGCAAACATATGGACTTCTAAACTAGACCAAGGTAAAGCAATAGATGCAATTTATATAGACTTCAATAAAGCCTTTGACTTAGTGGTACATGACAAACTTCTTCTAAAACTAAAATCTTATGGCATTTCCAGATTCCTGCATAATTGGATAGCTATCACCTATCAAACAGGCAACAAGTAGTCAAAATAGGAAACACTATATCTAACCCTGCACCTGTTAACAATGGTAGCGTTTTAGGACCCACACTCTTCATACTTTACATAAATTACCTTTGCAATCACATTATAAGCAACTGCGTTCTCTTTGCTGATGATGTAAAACTATTTAGCACTACTGACAATACTACTACCTTACAAAAAAAACCTTGACTATGTGCCAGAATGGTGAAACAACTGGCAACTCCAAATCTCAACCAACAAATGCTCTGTCTTACACATTGGCAAAACAAATCAGAATACAAAATACAAGCTGGGCAGATACAAAATAGTAGACGATCCTCACTCTGTCAAAGACCTTGGAGAACTCATCTCAAATGATCTAAGTCCCAAAGCTCACTGTAACTGCATTGTAAAAAAAGCACTACGAGTTTTAACCTAGTTTTGCGTAGCTTCTTCTCTGGTAACATTGAACTGCTAACTAAGGCATACGAAACTTTTGCTACACCAATTCTTGAATACAGCTCATCTGTCTGGAACCCACACCACATATCGTATATTAACAGAATCTAAAAGTCCTCTATTATCCGAATCCATCTCATGTACTCATAATCCTATCTATACTTGTATCTGTTTTCTAGTATATGCTTGACTAAATAAATAAATAAATAATCTAAGTGAGAAACCTGCCTGAATCTTTCTTTTATTTTATTCACTACTATCTTCTTTACTGTGTGAAATTAGTGTCAGTGCCTTTCCTAGTGCAAATAAAATATTAAATATTTGTTTCCCAATATGTCATATTTTATTTGTTTATTTCTGTGTTTGTTGACTTATTTAAACAATTTATATGGCTGTCCATCTCAAAATGCAAGATGAAAAGAATGTGAAAGTCAAGAACAAAATAACACAATTAATAAAATACAATTAGAAACAATCACTATAATCCATGCCAGAAGACCCAAGATCAATTCACTTTACAATCAATATAAAAACAATATCCAAACTGTTTAACCAAAAGGACTTGTTGTTTGTCTCATCCCAAATGCTTAATCAGGAACAAACACCTTTACAGAAGGCCAAAAGCTATTCCACAGAGCACAGATAACAGAGAAGATGACATTTCTTAACAGAGGGACCTGGACCAGAACTACCTTGTCAATTCTGGGGTGGAATCATATGCTGTCATACATAGCAGAATCACCTAGTCTTACTACCTAGTCTCTTAATTAGATATGTCAATTAGATATTAAGAGATCTAAATAGTTGTAATGATAGTAATAGTAGTAATAGTGACAACAAACTAATTGTAGAGAATGGGAAATAGGCAGTTATTAAATATAATAAATAAATTAAATAAAAATATTAACAAATCAAACAATTATCTTATCTTGCACTCTATCTGAATTCTTATATTTATTTTTATGCATTCTGATGGGTCCTGTTTCTAATTCTATTCATTGGCAGTTGCTATATCACCATGTAGGAATCTTTTAAAACTCTTTTTTAATGAATATTAAAGGCTAAAATAACTTTTTCTAGAAGTTGTTTTGTTTTTTAAATTTTCACATTTCTGAAATGCCCATCTTTCTCAAAGAGGGACTTTGGTAAGTGTACAATAAAAAAATCTAAATATAAAAATGGTCTGTACCTGTAATAAACAGCAAACTGTAAATTGATAGAGCTATTTTTTTTATTAAATTTAAAAATTCTAAGGAGGTAAGAATAATTAAACCCTGTTAAAAATTAGTTGACAAAGCCAAAGGACAGGCTCTCATGGCACCAACCTACTTCCTGATTGTGTGCCACAATTATTTTTAATAATAAAATCTAATCCCATTAGATTTATGTTATTACTCCAAATGAATGTCTACCATACAATAAGGACATCTTAATCCATCCATTTTACCTTAATACTGTCCCTTCCCTCTTCATTCTTTCAAAAGAAATTTCCTTCTCTCTCTTCCATCATCATCCATTTTGTCAGCTAAATGAAGGGTTTAGCTGACAAAATGTTTTTCTCCTTCCTACATAACTATAGTAACCCTTCTTCGGTGATTGAAGAAAGAAGTATCTATGTCTCTTCTTCCTGATCACTGATTATGAATATCTGGCAATAATAACATTAATTATATTAATTATAATTCCAAAAAGTTATTCAGTAATTTTTATAGCAGGCTTTAATTTTTAACTGCAAACAAAAGCCTGAAGAATTAGGTGGCTGTTTAATGCAGTTTTTTATGAGATCATGGGAATGCTTAAATATTCCTATTGTGCTGTGGTAGTTTTTTATAGCAAGTTAAGATATTTTACCCGAGGTACAAAATGTACCTTTCTTAGTAAGAAGTCTAATAGATTGCCTGCTGAATCAAAAAAATGTTCTATGCATTTGAAGATACAGGTCAGTCCACAGAGCCTCAACAACTTTACTTCCAAAAAGACATTGTTCCTTTCTACCTCCACAACATCTGCTGTTGTCAAGTCTCTTTATTCATAAGAAAAAATATATACTTATTCTATGTTGTAAAGTAAATTTACTATTAATATCTACCTCTGTTGTTTTTCAACATAGGCTAAATATAGTTTAATCAAGCATATTCCCAAGGTTGCAGAGAAATTTCTAGAAAATGACAGGCTTCTATTTTCTGGTTGTTATTTTATGTCATGTGGTTTGTCTGACAGTTGCATGGATTGTAGTTTCACAAGCATTGAATAATATCAGTTATTCTTTGGCAGGCATATAGGGTTTTTTTAAGAGACAAAAATTAGGATTACATGATTAGGAAGAAACAAAATAAAATGTGAATATTACTATGTTTATTAAATAGCAGGGCAAATATAATATTCAAAAGTCCGTTTTTGTGAGATAATTATGGATTATCTAAAGTGAGAATTGGAAGGAAACAATTTCAGAAATTACCTTACAATGAAAAACACACTTCATAACTATTAAAAATTATTCTTGAGATCAAATAAATCTGACAAGGAAAAGATGTGGACAAATATCTTGTCCACATCAATTTCTATTATCCAAGGCCATTTTGGCAAATATAGGAAAGAAGGGTTGGTGTGATGATTTGTGCTGGTGGACAATTTTGAGAGATTCTGTTTTATTTGAACTTGCAGTTTTAAAAGTCAACCTCAACATCAGATGATTATTGAACATGTGCATAAACATGCTATTTTTAAAATAGTAGTATGTACACTACACTGTGTATCCAGTAAAACATTGATTTAAACATATCTTTAAATGTCTGCATATCCATATTTGCACACCTTGTGGTCTGCTGCAGAAAAAAACCCAGTCTATTATGAGTTCAACACCAGAAGACATCATCAACATATCCATATGGTTTTCTTTTCAAAAATATGGAAATAGTTTCCCACTGAGGACCTCCTGGTGCTCCCATCCAAGTACTAATCAGGTGTGACCTTGTTTGTCTTTTGATCCCCAATTAGTATATCAGCTGGGTACACTTTGTGCTAAGAGTTAAGGTAATCCTGACCTTATACAAATTTTCTGTTCCTTACATAGTTTGATCATTTCCTTTCAGATTTTGCTGACCAATACTGGGTGGTTTTAGAGGCTGTTTCGAGGATATTTAAGAATAGGCTCCTCAACTTTGGACTGCTTTTTTCTCTCATATTACCTCAATATTTCCAATTTTCTTTCTCTGTCTTCTTCAGTAAGTATAGTCCAACAGATCTTGATTTATTTATTTATTGTACTGCTTCAAACTGTCTTTACAAATTCTGAAAGGATTTGAATATTACATATACTATGCAGTGGATTCTTTGCTTAAGCATATTCCATAAACTGTTTTTCTCTCTCATCATAATCATTTTGTAACTCAGTTTTAGCTCCTTTACTCTAATGGATGTCCACAAATCATAAAACTACAGAAAGGATAGAATTTACATACAAGAAAATAATGTTTTATCGGCAGAAATATTAATTGCACTTTCTATTTAGAGAGCAAAATTCCTCCTCAGAAGCGGAATATCTTTGAGTTTTAAAAGGAATAAGAGACTACAGTTACCATTTGAGATTCCTGCATTGTTGGCATCTCTTAACCATCTGCACTTAGATTGGATAATGTTCTTTCTATCACATTACAGCAGAATTATCATCATGATCGTAGCACTTTGTCACAATTGTGCCAACAAGCTTTGCCTTTTGTGTGAATGTATCTGAGTCCTTCTAATCTTTTTAGCATCATTCACTGAATGATGCAATTTATTTTTAAATTTACCTGTAATTGCAATTTCAGTATAGCAACCTTCTTACAACAGTGACAATTAAGTGCTGATTAAAAGTCATTGAAGTACATACTATTTTTCCAACTTAAAGGTTCAGGATATAAATAATTGTTCATAATTCTAAAGCAAGGGATATCCTTTAAATATGGAACAAATAAAAATTAATTGTAATATGCACTTCCTAGCACTTTGGGGATATTATTTAGGATTTTGGATATATTTCTTGTTATCTTTTATTCCTTTTCAATACAGAAAGTTAAAATTTGATAACAAGGAATGCATCACCACATGCAGTGGTTAAATATTCATTTTTTCCAGCAATGTAGCACTACCAAAACTGACATAGAAGTATAGCACATCAAGAAGACACTTCCACAGTGTATATGTTTGAATTGAAGCACCAATTGCAAAAAAAAGTTCATTTTATTACTGTAGGAAGGTTATTGTGCTTGATATCTTTGTATCTTTTCAAAAAATGAAAATGAAACACTATTTGGAAATGAAAAATATTAATTTTCCTATTAATAAAACTTCTAGTGTAGTGCAATTCTCTTCACCTGCATAAGCTTCTGATTTGTACATTTCCTTTCCTTTCCCTTATCTGGCAACTATAAGGAAATAAGCCCAACCTCTTGTCCTCCTGGAAGTCCATTAAGATCCAGCTTTTCTCCCAGATGTTAGGCATCAGATGTTGAAAAGAGGGTAATATTTGTCTGTTTGTAGTGTGAGTTTATTATGTAGTGCTTTGACTTGTATTTGATTATTTTAACTATTTTTTAAGTTTTATTTTTATTTTTATTATGGAGTGGTTAGTTAAGCCATTGAGGATTATGTATTGAATGTGGACAGCCGTATATACTTATTTTCTAAATAAATAAATTGATAGTAATATTGTAAAATGAAAAATAATATTCTAAAACCTGGAATGGAAAATAATTTCAAATATCTTGCTTTCTTATTTCTTATTTTTCTGTCATCAAACAACATGCACTGTATGTATTTTTTCTACTCTTCCCTTTTCTCCATCCCTGATCACTTCCCTTTCTAGAACATTATCTTTGGAAGGCATGAACAATGAACCCAGTGCAGTATTTATTTATTTAGAGGGTGGCATATCGTACATGAGTAGCAATATAAATATTTCAACCAGATTAGTAGAATGCAATAGAAATGCATATTAAAGATCTATGTTCAAAATGCAATAAGAGGTCCTTCCTTCCACTTCATTGAACTCTTTTCAAATCCCCTTTCTATAAGCTTATGGATTTTCCTCTTTTCACTAACAGTATCTATTATGCTCAGTTTGAATATGGAACTTAATTTGTATGTTGAGAAACAAATAGACAATGCCATGATGATATTTCATTGTCCAGTTACATTAGGAAATTGTATCTGTATCTGAATTTTTTCTTCTCTGTTATTGTTTAATATAAATATGTTTCCCATGAAAGTCAAATGTAATATGAGCATAGCAGGGGTGGGTTCTAACTTACCTCACCGGCGGTTCGCTGCCTCCCTCCGCTTGGGCGTGCCTCGCGCATACGCATGCGCAGTAAAAAAAAGCTCCAAAAAATTCTCCCCCCCCCAAAAAAAGACCAAAAACAATACAAAAAAGTGCCAGAAACTCAGCTTCTGCGCATCCGCAGAAGAAAAAAATCCAGAAAAAAATTCCCAGAACCGGTTTCGTGATGTCACCAGTGGCCTACTACCTACTTGGTACAACCGGTCCAAACCGGTAGGAACCCACCTCTGGAGCATAGGCTTTGAACCATGATCCGTATTTTGCTAAAGAGAAAATCTTTAGGAAAATATGATACAAATGTGCTACACATTTATTTGCTTATATGTATGAAGTTATGCCAGTTTGCATAAGTTTGCTTTTGATGTTAATTGTAATATTTTGGTAAGCATTTCCTGTTACAGTCTTATTGCTGGCCTTTTTTCTCCACTGTTCAAAACCATTCTACTGCATTTGCTCATTCTTTATTGCCTACAATGGAATCATCATTTCCCAAGCTATCCTTGAAACATAATGATAGTTTGTCAATGTGGCAAATGATTTTATCTGGCCTGGGCTTTTTGCCTCAGGATATTAACTAACAAATTGATCCTGCCAGAACTCTCTTTTGCGTGCATTGTTTCTTAATTACATGATTTGTAAGATACCTCAGGCTCAATTATTCAATTTGAAAAGAAGCCAGGAAAGGTGGGGGGGACCCATACAACAGAGGAGACCAAAGGGCAAAAAGAATATGTGAGGAAATATAAAAGATCTCCTGCTATAACAAAAACAAACTGAAAACCATAGGAAATTCCCTTCATTTGATAATCAAACAGTAATTTATATTTAGCTGGAATATCTCCCAGTTCAAAGCATTGGGTTTTGTTATCCCAAGTTCAGCTCACAGCTCTGCAATGTACTGTAGTTTAGTTATGCACATTGGCTGTGAACATGTAGAATGCAAAACAGACAGATTTGTAGAAACAAAAACAAATCTTAGTTGTTTACTCATTTAAATTTATGGAATACCAAAGTAACTCCACAATGAAGACACCACAGTTTAGCCAAATGAAACATTTTGTCCTGTTCATTCAGCATCAAGTCTCAAAGTTGAACCTTGTTTACCTGAATCAGTTCAGGTAAAGTAGCATTGTACTCCATACAGACTGCAGAAACTGATTACTGAGATTTATTACTCACTTCTAGTTTTATTGTTGATCAGAATGACAGCCACACTTGACTTGAGTAATAAATTACGGTATGATTGTATTGAAAACTTAGAAAATAATGAATGTTCTGCTATCATAATACTGCAAATGGGTAGGTAATGTTTTCAGTTTTGAGAAATCTTGTCTGTATATCTATTACTATGAAAGTTAATACCCTTTAATCCAATAAAGAGGTATTATATGGATGTTGCTTGTAGTTTTTGTTCAATTCATTTTCTCTAGTGTTTGATCTAACTATTGCTTTGTTACAGTTTTCTTCAGGCATCATTTTACATAGCAACAGACTAAAAATAAAGGTGATGTAGGAATTATTTTACCAGCTTATTTCAAGGCAGACATAAAGAAAAGTATCTAAACTAGATGTTCTATTCCCTCATATGCAACAATAAGTTTCTCTTCTCAAAAGATTTTAAGACAACATTCGGTGACCAAGCAACCCAAAGAATAAAAATATTCATGCAACATTAACTTATAAATAAGGTTTAAAAATAATCAGTATCCTGTTATGATTGAGAATGGACTCAACCATATATTGGGCAGTCTTAACTAAAAAGGAAGGCCATGGATCTAAAGGAGAGGTATTAGCTGGCTTAACAGTCCCAAAGATCCTGTCTACTTTGTCAGGAGTTATGAGTCAATCACCACCTAGGAAACAGGACAAGACAGGACCAACTCAGAACACAACTGAATGACATGTCCCTGGTGTATTCCTCACATCTAATGGAATAGAAAGACTAGCATGCAAGTTGGTGAAATTATAATTTGTTATAGTTATATACAACCTTTTAGCAATTATGGGATTAAGCAATTAGGTGAAGGAATATGTTTCATAATTAAATATCAATATTACTATAGCAATCTTAATCATATTTTGTCTCTTTTTGGTGGAATTCAATGGATACATTACTTTGAAAATATTGTCTCTTTTATCTTTACTTTTCCTCCACTTGCATTTCTACTTCCAAGCCTGGAAAAACTATTATCAGTGGTAATTTGAACTATAAAGTATCAGCTTGTCATGGTGGCTACAAAGCTATCTCATAAGGCTCTTGGGGTAGGATTTAGTAGTTTTGTTTGTTTAATACATGAAACAATTGGTGCCATAAGTAAACTGGAGACTGAATGATTCAGTGCCAGAAGACATCAGCAGCTAATAACAGATATTGAACCTTGTTTGTCCTCTTTTCCTTTGAACCTTTTCCTTTGTCCTCTAAGTTTCAGGGAAAAAGCACTAGTTATTATTGCTTTTAGTAAGCTGTGACTAGTAACGTGATGTGGTGGCTCAGTGGCTAAGATGCTGAGCTTGTTGATCAGAAAGGTCAGCAGTTCAGCAATTCCCTAGCGCCGTGTAATGGAGTGAGCTGCCGTTACTTGCCCCAGCTTCTGCCAACCTAGCAGTTCAAAAGCAATTAAAAATGTAAGTAGAAAAATAGGAACCACCTTTGGTGGGAAGGTAACAGCGTTCTGTGCACCTTCGGCATTTAGTCATGCCGGCCACATGCCCATGGAGACGTCTTTGAACAGCACTGGCTCTTCAACTTTGAAACAGAGATGAGCACTAGCACATATGTGCGAGGAGAACCTTTACCTTATAAGATAGTATCTGCATACTGTTGAAGATGTATGGATACTTCTCACATAGCTATAGATACACCCTGATAGTAAAAGCAATGAAATGTATTTGTTTTTTCTGTTGTTGTTTAGAAAGTATAAGAATTGAAGACTGGAAGGAATCAAATGTTTGAGAGGGAGAACAATGGGCTCTGGTATAAGTTGCTGCTGATGGAAACATTTATAGAAGCAGAATTCAAACTGCTACTTTGAAACAAGGCTTAATTGAAAAGCCGCCTTTTAATACAATGTGGCCCTAAATACTCATGAAACCCTATTGTTTAAAAATAATCCAAGATTATAATCACATAGTAATCAATAATTAAATTAATTGAATTCTTATTTCTCAGGAAGCAAAATGTACAGGGCTTTTTGGGACTTTCAGCATTTTAATATACACTATGTTTTCTTTTCTTTTTTACAGGATTATCAAGCTTGGATATAATTTTGAAGTTTAACACATAGAGAATAGTAACTGTGATTACTCTCCTATAAGAGTTTGTTTTGAACTATAGAGTTGTGTTTCCAATCCTTCCAACACAAACTATTCCATACCTGCCTAGAGGTAAGAAAGTGGCAACTGAACTTTCTGTTTTTCCTTGAATACATTTTGTTTTTCATCCAAAAAGCTTTTTCAGTTCCAAACTAAAGAACTTCTGAACTGAGTAAATTTTTTGTATGA
Source organism: Pseudoxenodon macrops (assembly GCA_032467955.1). NCBI lineage: Eukaryota > Metazoa > Chordata > Lepidosauria > Squamata > Pseudoxenodontidae > Pseudoxenodon > Pseudoxenodon macrops. The sequence continues at coordinate 34,979 of JANHFT010004982.1, forward strand.
AGCAAAAAGTTTTCAAGAAAAAAACAAAGAAAGTCCAATTGCCTCTTGAAAAAACATCTTTGGGACAACCATGACCTGGATGACTGAGAATCTCCATACACATTCAGGTAAACTTTAGCCATACATTTCTCAAAAGATAAGTTAATCAGATCAGATTTTTTTACAACTGGCACTAGCAAACTAATTTCAAAATAGCTTTCCCCCCTAATCTAAGTAACAATCAGATGCTTTCAAATCACTTTAATCTGTCTACAAATGTATTGTAACATCCCAGTTTTCTTTGCTCTCACACACGATTACTTAAGGAACTACTAAGGAAAGTCTCTGCTATCACTCTTGCAAGTCTGTTGTTATGGATGCAAGCAGAAGGATTATCTGAAGCCTCTCCTATAAATCAGGGCAGGAAATTCATGTCTGCAAGTTGCATGCAATTATCTCAGCCTTAGGGTTCATTTCATCAAATTCATGGTGGCAAAGTGTTAGGAAATTTGTACTATGATTTCCTAACATTTTTATTGTAAAAAATGTACTTTTTATGGGCCAATAAAGAGACACATAACCTCCTCTTCCCCCACCTTTTTTCAGACTTCACATACTTTTTTGGTATGAAATGTCTCTAAGTAGGATTAGAAGAAAATAAGTAGAAACATTGCTTCCAAATGCTAGATTTTTCTAGGTCTAGCACCATATTTTGCCAAGCTGTAGTTTGAGCATGATGGGTAAATACTTCATTAATTCTTTTTGCCCTAAAGTAACAATGGAAACATTATTCTAAGTCAGTTATTCTGTACTTTGACAAACATCTGTATGTCTGACCTCATCTTCATGTAAAACAAGTGGAAACATATTTTTAAACTGAAACAAAAAGTTTAAAATAAATTTATAAAATAAAATAAAATTCATACCTAACTATATCAATGACTGTCACTGATCACTTGTGGATGAAGTCTAAACATAGTATAACCAATTCTGTAAAATTATCTTGACAAATAGTGCAAAGATTGTCTTGCAAATTTAAGAGACAGGTAATTAGCTAGTGGCAAATGTCTGTATAACACTGAGAAAAAGAAAGAACATAGGCTATGATTTAAAAAAAAACAATTGTGCCATTGAAACAATATCATGTTCTTATATTTCCCATCCAAAACAGCTTCCTTAATGTGAGGTTCAGCTCTCCATTTAGGTACTGAAATTTGGTATACATTTGAAGCAGTTGGGGAACTAATATTAAATTATTTATATAGCCTATAAAAGGCAGCAGATTCTGTTTGATCTATTATGTCTAAAATACTCTATCTTAAGGTTAATTTATCTTGATATGACCCTGATGGTAGAGTAACATCATTAGAAAAGCTGTAATAACTCAATTTCTTTTGGATTGCTTTTTCCTAAGATTTAGAGTTCTCTGCCATTGTTAAGTGCACAAATCCAAGAGGGTTGTCCAACAATTTCAGCTAGTAAATAAAATATTTATCAAACTATTGGTTTCAAATTTATATAGTCCTGCTTCCTGCTAGCTAGAATATCGCAGTTGGATGCAGTAGTTAACCTGGAAAATGTTCTTAAACATTAATTTAGACTGTTGTTATATGGTCCTAGCTGAGATTCATATAGCAACTGTGCTCAGGCTTCGATTCACAAAAAAAACTTACAGGAGCAGCTCTGGTGGCTAATGCTAATCTCTGTGCATTTTGGGAATAGAGAATCTAACAAGAAGCTTGAGAAGCTAGCCTTAAATATTTGAAGATCTTGACCTGCTCTGGTTTCTTTTCAGATTGTATAAATCTTTCATTCGCCCAAAGGAACTGTGTTGAGGGATTTTATGATAGTATGTAATCCCTTATGTAAGATAAAAGGGCAATAATAAACAAACAAACAAATAATAATAAACAATTATTAGAGAAAGAGATAATAAGATTTACAACTTTGACTTTGTTTGACTTTTCACAATGTTCTTAAAGATAGATGGAGCCTGAAGCAGTTTAGAACTTCACCGCCATTGTTCTTCAGTTGTATATTTTCTGGATAACATTTCAAATTTATTTTGTCATCATGGACATCCATGGGGAGCTAAATTTTTGCAGGATCCAATCTGGATCATACACAGGGACCAAAGGTTTATTATTCTTAGCTTTTGAAGATAATGCTATGACTTATATATTTGCTTCAGAAATTATAGTTCAAATACATAATGCAATATTTATGTTAATCATACCATTTACATGATTAACAATTTTACATTTCATGACTTAGATGTCAGCACAGTTTGCTGATTTATGCCTTGTCTGTTGCTAATTTAAAGAAAAAAACAGACTTTTCTTAAAATCAGCAACAGCTAAACCATAAATCAGGAAACTACAGTGTCACCAAAATGAGGAAATAAGGAATCTTGTCTTTATGGAGTTGAAAATTCACCTCAGCTATGAAAGCTGAGGAAAAGTTTCAATTGGAGTTATCTACATTAAGTGATTGTTTTTCTCATGAAGATCCTGTAAGAGGAGCATATTTTTTCTTATGATCAAAGTGGAATTCATAACAAATGAAACTTTAACTTGCTTTTTGATCACTGAGAAATCAATATGTAATATATGACCCTGATTAGCTAGTCTAAGTCTGTAATCATGACATGTACACTGACTGTGAATCATTTGGAGGGATTTAGAATTCATATGTTTCCGAAAATGCTGTATGGAAATTAGATGTTCTCTCCTCTCTTCTCCTCTCCTCCCTTCTCCTCTTCTCCTCTCCTCTCCTTTCTTCCACTCTCCTACATTCCATTCTATTCTTAGCTACACTAAATAGTCTGTTATCTTAGATATTCTCTTATTTTGGCTTAGAAATGGTTGGTAAATTAATGGTTTCCCCTGGAACAGTAACAAAAAGAAAATGCAATTCCTTGGAAAGTACAGTGTTATGCAATTATTTAATATAGACAAATTTTGATATCAAGTATTTGCCAGGCAATGTACTTACTGTGTCAAGTATCTATAAAAGTCAGAAAACATTATATAGCTATTGATGAATTGCTTCTCAGATTATAGTTTATGTCAGAATTAAGGAAATTCAATTATAATGCATGAAGAGATTAAAGACATCTCCCTATTTAATTTAATGCTTAAATGAAAATAATATAATTGTGCATAAAACCAAAAGAGAGACAAGACAGTGTGTATAGTAAAGCCTAGAGCATTTTGCTATGAACTCGTTCTTTAGAAATAGCTATTAAAATAAACATATGAATATGAACCTAAAATAATTTAAAATGCATATATTCTCTTTAAGTTTATAATTACACTGCAAATTTTAATCCTATCAACCACATATTTACCATTTTTCATCTGTATATTATAACCAAACATTTTAGACCATTTTATTATGCATTCTTCATCTTCTGTTTCAATTTTTAATTTAAGTTCATACTTTTTAGCAATTACTTGTCCATCATTTGTGCATAACTCAATTTCAAATTCAGTTTTACCTATTCCAAATAAAAAAACATTTGCCTTACTTTAAATATTTATAATAACAGTTAATAAGAGTTTAGTGTTTTACAATAAGTTAGCCATTGTTTGCCTACTATTTCCCATTCTATAAAATGCTTTTTGTGCTAAGAGCCACAACCTAGATATATGTATTCGTATTCTCAATACAGCATGTCCAGATATGTTATGGTAGTGATCAAAAAGAAGAAATGACAGATAAGCTCAGTTTTGTTCGTAAATAATTAGATAGACAACTTGATTACTATTTTCTTGTAATTACTGTATTCACTGTATTTAGATGTAGTTTAAAATTTTCATTATTTATGAACCAGTCATAATAAATGGTTTGAATGGAATGGAATAGAATAGAATAGAATAGAATAGAATAACAGAGTTGGAAGGGATCTTGGAGATCTTCTAGTCCAACCGCCTGCTTAGGCAGAAAACCGTACACCACTTCAGACAAATGGTTATCTAACATCTTCTTCAAAACTTACAGAGTTAGAGCATTCACAACTTCTGGAGGCAAGTTGTTCCACTGATTAATTGTTCTCTCAATAAATGTTTCCTTAGTTCTAAGTTGCTCTCCAGTTTCTACTTATTGCTTCTTGTCCTGCCTTCAGGTGCTTTGGAGAATAGCTTGACTCCCTCTTCTTTGTGACAACCCCTGAGATATTGGAAGACCGCTATCATGTTTCCCCTGGTCCTTCTTTTCATTAGACTAGACATTCCCAGTTCCTGCAACCGTTCTTCATATGTTTTAGCCTCCAGTCCTCTAATCATCTTTGTTGCTCTTCTCTGCGCTCTTTCTAGAGTCTCAAGGTCCTTTTTACATTGTGGCGACCAAAATTGGATGCTGTATTCCAAGTGTGGTCTTACCAAGACCTTCTAAAGTGGTATTTACACTTCACATGATCTTGATTCTATCCCTCTGTTTATGCAGCCTAGAACTGTCTCGTGCATGCGCGCATGCGCAGTAGAAAAAAGCCCCCACAAATTCCCCCAAAAAGGCTGAAAATAAGATGGCGATGCATGCGCAGTGCTGGAAACTCAGTTTCTGCGCATGCACAGAAGAAGAAAAATTTTCCCCAGAAAAATAAAATAAAAGATGGCGGGACCCATGGAACATCAGAACCGGCTCCGTGACGTCACCAGCGGCCTACTACGTACTCGGTAGAACCGTTCCGAACTGGTAGGAACCCACCTCTGCATCCATGACATTTATTTAACCAGGAACCAAATGAATGAATGCCACATCTCTGTTCATCACTAACTTTTTTATGTTTCTAGCAGCATTTCACTTCTTAAAATATCTTCATGCACATTCCCAAATGAATTATGCTAGTTCATCTATATCACCACTATATTGCTATAGAGTTGCATGAAACCAAAGATGAAAACCTCCTAGAATGCATATGGGTCAACATAAAGGAAAAAAAGAATGACATGGCCATAGGTGTATACTATAGGCCACCCAATCAAGCAGAAAACACAGATATCCTTTTTGCCAACCAACTAACAAAAAAAGGAAGCACACTACAATAGTAATGGGGGACTTCAATTTATCCTGATCTCAATTGGAAAACTAATTCTGCACCAAGAGTGAGAAATCAAATCGGTTCCTAACCAACCTAGCTGACAACTTTGTTATCCAAAAGGCAGAGGAGGGAACTAGAGAGAGGCAGCCATACTGGACTTAATACTTACAAACAGAGAGGAACTGATAGAGGGAGTTGAAACTGCAGGAACCTTGGGTGAGAGTGGCCACCACGTCTTACTAGAATTGAACATAACGCAAACACAGGCAATAGAACACAATGATACCAGCCTTAGGTTTTAAAAGAGCCGATTTTAATAAACTCAGAGAGAAATTTTAATAAACTCTGACAGAGTACAAAGGAGAAAGGTCGAGGGAAACTCCTTCATTACATTTTAACTTCACAGAAGCTGGGGGTGGAGCTGCCTCCAGTGCTGGGCACCACTTCACTAGGGCTTATTTCCGCGGGAGGGCATGTATTTAAAAATCCGGGTTGGCCTTATTTTCAGGACATGTCGTATTTTTGGGGAAACACGTTAGGTAGTTGTGATAATGATAACTCAAATAAGCAGGGGATCGTGGTCCGAGATGAAGAACTTACTTTGGAAAGGGGAAAATGTGAATCAGGTATTACGCATCAGTCACACAAGAGCAGCAAGGTATCCAAAAAGAGAAGCCACCTTGTGGTTGGTGATTCAATTGTAAGGCATGTCCCACACACTCTCTTTTCATTCTTATAGACCTCTTTCTGAATACACTCATCCTGACTTGGCTGGATCATTGTTATCTTAGCAAAGTCAATGCAGGTTGTGCTTTACAACATATTCTGTGTCGCTGAAGCGTAAACCGGAAGTGACTCCGATTTGCCTGCTGGGTCGTTTTAAACCTTCCGGAGCCCTCAAGAAGCTTCCCTGAAGACCCAGGAGGCATCAGGACGTTTTCCTGAAGCCCCCGGAGGGTTTAAAGTGACCCAGGGGGCAAACCGGAGTCACTTCCGGTTTGCCCGTTGGGTCGTTTTTTTTACAGGGCAGCGCCTCACGTGCCCTCAGAAATGGCTCCACGTACCGCCTGTGCCATGCGTGCCATACGTTCGCCATCACGGCCCTATGCTACCTAAAAAATTTAGAACTACTCCGCCTTCGATCTGACCTAACTGTAGCACACAAAATTATCTGCTACAACATCCTACCTGCCAATGACTACTTCAGCTTCAACCGCAACAATACACTATTGTGTTACACAATAGATACAAATTTAACAAACTGCTCCAAACTCAATAGCAACTTCAGCAACCGAGTGGTCAATGCCTGGAATGCACTACCTGACTCTGTGGTTTCTTCCTCAAACCCCCAAAACTTTCACCTTAGACTGTTTACCATTGACCTCACCCCATTCCTAATGGGTCTTTAAGGGGCGTGCATAAGCGCACCAGCGTGCATACCATCCCTGTCCTAATATCCACATTTATTCGAAACCATCTCATGTATTCACAATCATGCTTATACATCTTATGTATTTAAAATCATGTTTATATTTTGTCTGTAACCATATGTATGCTTGACTAAATGAATGGATGAATGAATGAATGAATGAATAAAATAAATAAATAAATAAATAAATAAATAAATAAATAAATAAATTTTTCATTAGCTAATATATTCAGAAAACTCCACTTCATGATGCTGAGCAGATCTTCAACATCCTGGTAAACTGGAGCTGCCTTGTATGTCTGAAATGGTTCGTGCCAGTCTAGAATTATGGAGAACGTCCACTGTCATATATCCCACACACTCTCTTTTCATTCTTATAGACCTCTTTCTGAATACACTCATCCTGACTTGGTTGGATCGTTGTTATCTTAGCAAAGTCAATGCAGGTTGTGCTTTACAACATATTCTGTGTCGCTGATAACTCCTAAAAGATATTCAGCTGAGCAGCAAATCTTTCATCATGCAATCTTCTCTGCAGCCTGCAAAGTGTAGCACAGGATGGGAGGGGACACTCATTACACCTTTGTAATGAGGACAAGATGTTGTCCTTGCAAGATTAAATTTATAGGATTAAGAGAGAAGAACAGGGAAACTTGGGGGGCAGAAGGGTGGGGCAGAGGGGATGTTCTCTTCCCCCCACCCACCACCACCAAAGGGGAAACCAGGTCAGAGCAAAAGAACCAATTGGTCCTTGGCTTCAAGTCAAACACTACTGTTCCGTGTGCAAAACCTGGGCACCCCAGACAATTGGACCAACACGCCTGTTCCGTGTGCAAATTTGGTCACCAGGACGGTTGATACCACTTCCTGAAGTTACAGAAGGTTGCATAACCTGTGCAAAGTGCAAACTTAAACAAAAGCTCTCTTTGCCAAGTTCAGTGCCTTCTTATATTTTGTTTGTACTTCCATTAACCGTATGGACAAATGCCCCAGGTGTTCTAAGGATCCCTCAGGTTGTGACTGGGCAGCCTGCAAAGTGTAGTCCAGGATGGAAGGGGGCATCTTTGAGATGTTGTCTTTTGACAAACATGGCCTCCTTTGAGCAGATCTGAGCATGAGAGCGTCTCCCCCAAACCAGTCTGTGGATTGGAGTCTTGAGTTCCAGAAGGCACAGAAGACAGACAGACAGGAGGTTGGTCAGACGTGCCAGTAAAGTTTCCCCAACAAAACTACCAGCAGGAACATCAGGACAGATAATGCCGACAGAGGCCTGCAATCACAGGTCAACAATTCCTGCAAGGAAACGACCCTTTTACTCCAGACATTAAGACAGAAATTCCTGAGGTCTAGAATGGAATGATTTTGTCACACAGAGAAACACTTGTTCATGAAAAGTGTTCATAACAAAGGCCTTCATGGGGCAACGCTAGCTTTTATTCTGTACACAATTCAGATCAATTTCAGGAAAAGGTCAAGGGTATCTTGAGATATTCTCATCAGAGATACATAAACTGACCATTAGAAAGTCAACTAGGGAAGGAGAACTGGAAATTGTAGACTTTCCGATTTGGGCTTGGAACAAATGAAATGTGTTCCTATTTCATTTTCAAGTCTTGTTTATGTTCCAATGGAGGGATCCCATAATTCTTGATTGGGCAACAGCCACAATACCACCTAGGGAAATTTGTAAAACTACCTGGGTTTTAGGAAAGGAGGAATCTTGCCTGGACAATAAATAAATAAACCTAGAAATAAGGAGGAATTTTCTGACAGTGAGGACAATCAACCGATGGAACAGAAATTGCCTCCGGAAGTTGTGGAAGCTTCATCAGTTGAGACTTTCAAGAAGAGACTGGACTGCCATTGGTCAGAAATGGTGTAGGGTCTCCTGCTTGTTGGACTAGATGACCT
>JANHFT010004982.1:68469-88009 GCA_032467955.1 Pseudoxenodon macrops
TATCTATCTATCTATCTATCTATCTATCTATCTATCTATCTATCTATCTATCTATCTATCTATCATCTAACTATCTAGCTATCTACAATATCTATCCATCCCAATATTGTTTTATGTCTTTTATTGTTTTCTGGGATGTAAAAGTCCTTAGATGAGCAAAGAACAGATTGATACTAATTAAGTGATTTAAATCCTGTTTATTGTTGTTTTCACAGGAAACTCATATCCTTCCACATGAGAAAGATATTTTATGTAGAAGATGGAATTTAATTTGGTGACTGGATGGAGCTAGCAAGGATGTACTTTTTTTTTTCAGTTTCACATCTCATGTTTCCAACTAGATTTTCCCCCTTAATATATCACTCCTGAATTATTCAGAGAGAAAACTGTAATATAGACTGTGGAGTACTTGGTGCTTTAAAATTGTTACCTAGTCTAGTAACAAAATGTCTGCAAGCGAACAACCAATCTCAGAGAGCAACAAGGACTCCAAGGTTCAGCCCAGGATTGCCTATGTTCTATTGCAATATAGATTATACTGCAGAATTTAATGATGTTGCAGTTATTCCATCAATAACTATAAACAATCATTTTCCCCAAGATAGTTCTTAAATACATTATTCCTAATAGATTTATATTTTATAAACAGATTAGCATTCATACAAAATGGAAATGCTTCTTTTCCAAGCATGAGTCTCATAGAATTCTCTTGAATAAGATTTATTGAAATGGAAGGATTCCGTTTCAAGAATTTCAACAACTGAATGTCTTCAGTTCAGAACAAAAACACCCTTAATGTACAATGAAGGCACAAATTCTCTTTCTAACAGCCTTCTGATGAACTGATGAGGAGGCTATTCTCTTCATTGATTATAGGAAAGTTTGTGGTTACTTACATAACAGACTTGACTCTTTCACAAAAATAAATACTTACAGCATTTTGAAGAAGAATTTTGTAAAAAATAAACACTGGTGAATGTAATAGGTATTTGGAATACTTTTAAGGTTGTGGTCATATGATTACTTATGTATCATGAAAAATAAAAAAAATAAATCAGGAAAATTTGTAAAATATAAAGTTAAGGAAATTTTATTTATTTATTTATACATATGCAAGGCATGGAAATATTTAAAGGTTTTATCTCTGTAAAATTGGAACACAATTCCCTTTATGCACTTGATACAGAATGTTCAATTAATCACATAAATCTTGGAATCAAGGAGAAAAGAGCTGTGAAACGATGGGCCTCTCATTTGAAATTATTAACAGCAAAATATTATCAGTTCTTATATTAAAGGTACTTGGAGCAAAGTATATTAAAAACTATAACCTAATATATCCAACTAATTTTTAATATTTATTTTTATTATTATAACATTTAACTTTAACATTCAACATTATAATATTGAATCAGAAGTTACAGAGAAATAAATTATTCATTTTAAGTTATCTACATCTTCCAAAGATTACATATAACCAAACAGTTTATTTAGCTGCTTCTTTATTTCCTCAGGAAATAACAGATACAAATGAATCCATGGAAGCAGGAAAAATTACGGTCCTGATGGATATCCTATTGAGTGGGATAGGAATCGGATACATATTGATTTGCTCTTATAATGTTTGAGGTTTATAATGGTACTTTTCTGAATAACATTTTTCCAACTTCCTTTAATGAGGTTCATGTAACTTAATTTTGAAAGCTGGTAAAGATTTTGCTGATAGTGCAAGCTAACCATTGAAAACCATTTAACCTTGTTAAACGTTGATAGCAAAATTCTGACAGGGACTCTGGTACATATATTACTTTTGACTGTTCATCTTGCAAAGTCTGGGTTGATAAAAATATGACAAGCATTGTATAATATTAGATTACTGACATTTATGCTACATATTCAGATACATTGGAATTGGCAGTGATGGCCTCATTAGATGTCAAAAAGCCTTTGATATGATGCATTTCAAATTTTTGAAAGCAAATTTTGGTCAAATGTAGTCTTTTAAAAATTGATTGGATTAAAATGTGATGTTCTAATCCTTCAGTGAGGTGTATTTCAGAAATTATTATTTTTCACCTATCAAGATGTCTTGTACAATTTATCAAAGATATCCTCTTTAATTTGATGTCAGAACTACCATTCTGTCTTGTCAGATAACTGAAGGCCAGGCAGAGCATAAAAACTGCTGGAATTGATATTTTATGTCCCACTGATAATTATGAACATTTATGCCAAATATTATTCATATAACAGCTTGATGACATATCACGTTCTCAACTAATTAGAGTAAATTGCATGCACTTCCTATACACTCGAATGCATCCATGGAAATCCATATGAATTAGGGCTGCATTTACTTCAGTTTTACCTCTGTTCATGATCTTGAAATAATTATTCCAAGGAAAGTGTATCATAGGTATAAATATTTCAAACAGTTTTATCTCAATATTAATTTAAAGACATTGTTAAAAATTCCAGTGATCTTATGAGGAAAGATACTACCTCAAGAATATGCCACACAAACACTGATTCCCAGTATAGATGTTTGCCCCTTCCAATGCAGGTGACATCTAGCTAGCCTTGGCTGATTGCCCCCCCCCCCAAAAAAGGGGGGGGGAGAGAAGCAGGATGGGCATGGTTATTAATTCAGTTTGAACACTGTCCAACTTCAGCTGACTCTGGGTGATTTACAAATAATAAAATAAAAATTGCAGAGCAAAACCAAGGTGGGATCTCAGTGAAATATTATGTATAGGCAGAAAACCAAAATAACTAATATAACCCAAAAAGTCCCATCTATCTCATCTCAAGGCTTGGGAGAATAACCAAGTCTTCAAATTTTATGGAATGCCAACAGAGTGGAGTTGCATGTATTTGTTGATGTGTTGTCAGTACAGTTATATTCATATAGGAGAGAAGAGGTAACCACAGCCCCGTAAACTTTCAGCTTTGTAAAGACACAGGCATTGTGTTGATTGAGCATTCTAGTATGCAGCTGCCCCAGAACATGGCTGGTGTTGCTGAACCTTAAGTTATTGTCAGAATACCCATTACTTGAGATGACGCATTCCAAATATTTTAAGCTGTTTAGAATTCTCAGCTGGGTGTCTTCAACAGAGGTTGTTTATTCTATATTTGGAATGGGCTGATAAAGTACTTTAATTTTGTTCAGGCTGTTAGTCAGGTGGAAGAGCAAGCAGCATCTGAGAATTTGTTCAACACCAACTGTAGGTCACTGTCTTTGTGTGCCAGGAGTGCACAGTCATCAACAAGGAGAGTTTCTTGAATGACTGGATGGAAGCACCTCATCCCTGCATTCGAGCAGCAAAGATCAAAGAGACAGCCATCAAATAGGTACTTGACATACACTCCTCCTTCAGACCTTGGACCACAAGTGACAACTGCAAGCGATGAACAGATTGAACAGGATGAACAGAACAATCCTGCTTTGCTCCATTGGAAATGGCACATGCAGCTAATGTATTCCCATTGTAAAGAACCTGTCCTGTCATTCTATTATGGGGTAGCTGAATTTCCTTGGGCATCTGTAATGTCTAAGGATAGCCCAGAGAGCCTCCCTATTTACAGTATCAAATGCCTGTCAGGTCAATGAAGATAGAGTAGGTTTGTTCTACTTGATGCACTTTTCCTGGACTTGTCTTCTGGCAAATCATGTCTGCTGTATTCTGTTCTGGCTGAACTCCACATTGTGCCTCTGGGAAGTTTCTTTTGAAGATTGTGACAAGTCTATTCAGGAGAATGCAGGCGAAATTCTTGCCTCCAATGGGCAGCTGTGAGATACCCCTGTAGTTTCTACAGTCTGATTTGCTTCCCTTATTTTTATATTCAGTTACGAAGAGGACATTGAAGAAACCATCATGTATCTACTCTGTGAGTTAAGACATCTTAGAATGCCTTTAAGGTGTTGGGGCTTAGTGCTGTGTAGATCTCAGCAGGAATGCCATCCTACTCTGTTGCTTTAATTGAGTTCATCTGTGGGATTGCTTTCTTGATCTCATCAGTAGAGAGAGGCAGGTCTAGCGCATCCAAGACTGGCAGCTGAGAAAACCCCTATAAAAAACATCAGGATCAACTATGGACAGACTATTGAATAGGTTTTAAAGTGTTTAGCCCACTGGTTTTTAGTCCTTCCTGATCTTTGATTAGCCGCAAAGGAGACCATCCTAATTTTGAAGGACCATAAACTGCCTTTATGACACAAAAGAATTCTGAGATGGCCTGCATTCTACTTGCTCAGCCTTACTTTGTCACTACTTTCCTGTAGTTTAGCCTCTACTTAAGACTACAAGTCCAAACTTGTCTTCTTTTTTTTTTGAGACAGATGATGGATCATCCTGCCAGTCTGTAAAAGTCTGGTGGGCTGCTTAAATGGTCTTGTGGTTTTCATCAAATCAGTTTTGATTGTCAAGGTTTTCAGTCCAAATACAGTTGTTGCAGTCTGCATCTTTAAATCTCATCTACTACTTTTCAGAGCAGGTTCCTAAAAGTGGTAAATTGCCAGAGAGTTTTCTACTAAGTACATCTTGAAACATTGGCCTGGATCTTGCAGTCTGCCAATGTTGAATATTATTCCAACAATCTTTGGTTGCTTATGGTGTAAAGCTGGGGTGTGAAACACAAGGCCCATGGGTGGGATCCAGCCTGCAATGTGGTTGGAACTGGCCTGTGGGGCTGTCCTGGAAGATGTAAGGGGCCAGACCACATTGCTTCAACCCGGTCTACCCTCATTGCTCTGACCCGGTCTACCCACATCGATTCAGCCTGGTCTACCCAATGTGAAGAGAAAACATTGGGCCAGTGTGGCTTCGGTCCAGTCTACCCAGTGTGAAGAGGAAATGTGCCAGCAGTTGGGGGAGTGGCGTCAAGCTAGCCATGCCCACCCAGTCAGCCATGGCCAGTGAGTGGCATCAAACTGGCCATGCTCACCCAGTTGGCCATGCCTGCCCAGCCCGCTGAGATCAACCACAGCCCTGATGCGTCCCTCAATGAAATTGAGTTTGACACCCTTCGTGTAAAGGGACAATATGCAGGTTGAAGACTAATTGGACCAGCCTGGGATTTGTCCATCATTCAGCATCTCCCATGACTGAAGTGATAGTGATATATTTTAAGGTCATCCTGATATATTTTGACATAGTCAAGTAGTGCCAGTGTTTTGACCTGGGATGCATCCAGTTTGTTTTGTACCTGGTTTGCAAGTCTGAACATCATCTTAGTGAATGTACAGGTTGTGCATGGCACACACTATGCCTTCCAAAACTCTGACCAGCTGTCGCTGTCTGTTCCACCGTAGCACTGAGGTTACCCAGAATGATGTCACTGGTGGAGGCTGTTCGAATAATAGAAATCTTCCTTGTCTTCCTCTGGACTTGTGAGAATTTGTGTGTAGATGCTGATGATAGTGATTTAACAGGACCAGCTGAGAAGAAAATAAAACTTCATAATGCATTGATTTATTCCAGTGGGTAGAATAGATATAGAGGGACAAGGTGGCTCAGAAGCTAAGACACTGAGCTTGTTGATCGAAAGGTCAGCAATTCAGCAATTTGAATCCCTAGTGCCACGTAACGGGGTGAGCTCACATTACTTGTCCCAGCTTCTGCTAACCTAGCAGTTGGAAAGCATGTAAAAATGCAAGTAGAAAAATATGGACCACCTTTGGTGAGAAGATAACAGCATTCTGTGCACCTTTGGCGTTTAGTCATACTGGCCACATGACCACAGAGACGTCTTTGGACAGTGCTGGCTCTTCGGCTTTGAAACGGAGATGAGTACCGCTCTCTAGAGTCGGGAACGACTAGCACATATGTGTGAGGGGAATGTTTATTTAGAATAGGTATGTTCTTAGCAGAGTAGTTTTGATTGCAAAACTACATATATTCACTTGCTACTTCCTGTTATGAATCCTCATCTGCAAACCTGGTACTAGTAACTGCAGCAATGTTCATACTACAATGGTGAATTTTGACTACTATGAGTGCTGTTCATCTTTCAAGCCTTGACACCTTGTCTCTATCCATCAATGTGCAGATATTCTAGGCTCCAATGATGAGTTTTCTTTTATTTATTTTTATTGATGCTCAACTTTTGATAACCTCATCTCTCAAGCAAGGACTTCCCAGTCACCTTGAATGCTATTGTCACCTTGGATGCCATTGGACCTCTCTATGGCCCCAGGTACTGAGGTGAATGACTACTAGTCCAAAGGCTGCCCGTGTGCAGGTTTGTGACTACAACTGTCAGTTGTCATCTCCACCTGATGCTTTGTCATTTTCCCAAGCCTCATCACAGGCCTCAACAAATTAGGTACAGAACTGAAGTGAATTGCAAATAGGTTTAAGGAAGATTATTGCATAGCAGATACTTTTGCATGGTAGAGTTATAAGCAGCGGCACTTCCACTCTTTTGGCAGAAGTGACTTTAATCCAGTGGCAGAGTCAACCGTTACAGCTGGAGACCTCATCTACTGCAATGAATGACCAGGATATCTTAAGTGTCTCGTCATACTCTGAGCACTTCACTGCTAGGCCTGCTTTCTTGTTCTGTTGGACTGTTGATCGGTCTCCTCCACTCAATCTACCAATGCCAGACATCATGCACTGGGATAGACAAAGGGTCAAAGACCCATTGCCTACCCTCACTTACTTTGGCCCATCTGTCAGGATGGTTTATTGGGGAAGTGGCCTTCACGTGTTATGGATGTGAACAACAGGTGAGAATGAGCACTAGGTGGAGGTCAAAGCAGGGAAGGATAGTGCAACAGGTCCCTTCCATCAAAGGTGCTACCTTCCCTGCTTTGGCCTCCACCTAATAGATAGGAGATACACTCTATCTATTTTAACTTTGACCAACTAAAAATATATATATATTCCTTCCTTTTTCTTTTAACAGACTTTCAGATCAATCTCAGTTTTGTCAGGTAAAACATGTTCCTTTTATTTTAAAAACAGCCTGTCTTAAAATTAACTTCTAGGATCAGTGTTCAAAAATATCATTCAATATGCCCAATATTTTGCTTCATTCTGTATTTGTAAGTTGTTCTTTAATTTTAATGTTTCTTCAGTTCCCTGTAGTGTCCTTCAAAGTGCCATCCTACCACTGTTTTTTAAGAATTTTAAGAATTTTTAAGAATTCAAAGCAAAAAGCATTTTTTGATGGGAAGGACTCTTTCTAATTAATTTCAAAATCTTATTTCCAATTTATCTGGAGCTTTAGTGTGCAACTTTCTAAAACCAAAGTTTTAGGAAACCCGCTGTTGTAAAACCTATCAATTCAACGGTTCCTAAAAGCTAAAAAGCAATTAGCAATCAATTTCTGAAAGTGATTAGAAAAAGAGGTATGCAAACCCAGTACCACTTTTGAAGGTGCTGACCACAGTTTGAGTAAAAATATGTCTGTTCTCTTGTCTCCCAAACCTCAAACTTCAAGAGACAGGTATCATGTGGTCTCCTTGTGAGGAATAACTGTCTGGAGTAATTATGAGTGATCTCATCTTCTGTGCACCCTGTTTTTTGTAAAAATGGGCCCATTTTCACCCGTTTTTGTGAAAAATGGAGTGCGCAGAGCAGGGGTGAAATCTAAAAATTTTCCCTACCGGTTCTGTGGGTATGGCTTATTTTGTGGCCGTGGCTTGTAGGTCAGGTGACTGGGTGGGCATGCTTTTAACTATACACAGACAGAACACAAAAAACTTTTACACTTTACAAACACACAACACAAAACAACACAACTGACTCACACTCACACACCATGCAAAAGCAGCTGTACTGACTAACACACAATGCAAAAGCACACAAAATGGCAACAGATTTAACAGACTTAACAGTTTTAACAGGACCGGTTCTATGACGTCACCAGCTGCTTGCAACCTACTCTATAGAACCGGGCCGAACCAGTAGGATTTCACCCCTGCTTCTAACCCTATAATTTTGATACTACACTGCCTGATTAAAAGATTTTAAACAATAAAAATATTATTAATCCTTTAACAAAAATATGTAGCATGTCCAGGAGGCTGAGATCTATTTAATTTTAATTTTTAAGACTTATTCTGAAAGGCAATTCAGGAAATTGTTGAAGTTACCTCAATATCCCTTCCATATAAACTTAGAGAAAGTATTAGTAAAGACAAATTTATCAAAAAATATATAAGCCTGCTTGGGCATTTGTAAATGTAATTTGTATCTCCCTAATCACTCAGAGTTCTTTGTACCTAGAAAGATTTTAATAGGAGGATCAGGTAGATAATTATGTTTGTGGACTTTTAAAATGATTTGCAAAAAGTCCCTCACCAAAGAGTTTGAACAGACCTAGCAATTGTTTAATAAGCAACAGAAATCCTTTTATGAATTGAACAAATTAAAACCAGAAAGCAGAGGGCAATAATAAACGTAACCATTTTTATAACTAGTGGATATTATATAAATGATTATTAATTTTTATGCATATACAATATCTTCTGTACTAGAAGAAGAGTACCTGTTATGAAACGTAACAGTAGTAAATTGCTAATGTCTTTGTGTATTGCTTCTGAATTTTCCATGGGTAATGAGCACTGGGAAAAACAATGTGCAATTAAATACATGTTTGGTCACTTTACAAGAGTTCTTCTTGTGACTTATAAATATTCATAATTACGCAGTTATGACAGCATATTATCAGTGAATTACTATAAAGTTAATTTAAATTTTAAAACTCTTCTGATTGCTAAAAATGAAACTAAATGTGAATATACATTTCATAAATATTGATTTGGAATCAGTGGGGGTACAACAGCACTGCATGTTTACAAGTACTTAAAGAATCTGATTTATTTAAAACAAGAAGCAAATAGATGCATACTGCATTGGCGGTTATTGTCCATAGAGAGTTTATATTTTATAGGTAGTCAGAGAAGAGTTGTAGGAGTCACTTCAGAAATATGACTTAAATGCTAGGATAGATATTCAGGAATGAGGATAAACAAAATAATAAGTTTCCTCCCAAAAAAACTTCACAGGTAGTCCTTGAGATAATGGAGCCTCCAATTAAGGTTGCAAGTTATGATTGCCATTAAGTAAGTAAGATGGCCTCCTTAATTACCCCCACCCAAATTTGCAAGGTTTTATGTGGAGGACATGGTTCCTTATGGGTGGGGGAGAACCTAGCATAGGTCTTTCTACTATGACCCTCCCAAGGTAACCCCCAATCCCTCCCCCAATATAACCCATTTTCCATTTTTCTCTCCCACAGTTCCCGCAGGTCTTTTCATCCTCCACTGCATCCCTGCAGGCCTTAGGCATAATTACTACTCTAGTAGGTCCACAATTACTTCCTCCTCAATTACCTTTTGAAGACCTCTAGCCCTCATTGGGGAAGGAGGGCAGGCCACACATCCCTGGGTTGTGACCATCATTTTCAGTTTGGCTGCAATTCCTTGTGGTTTGGCTACCAAGTGGCCCAGGAATTAACCATTCCATTTTGCTCCACTTTTCTTCACAAGGAGCTTCTGGAGCATTATGCAGAATACTTTAAGGCATCAAACCAAAGTGGTTTGTCCAACATGGCAGTCCAGAGATCTTCAAAAGCTGGTGGCGGGTTTGTGATGTCGGGAAGGATTGAAGAGTTCTTGCAGTCAATTATAAGGGTGAATGACCAAGCAGGTGCTAGTAAGTTCAAAATAAGCAGCTTTGGGGAAATGTATGTCATAATTTCAAATAGCTATTAATTGACGGGTCATATCTCAAGGACTACCTGTATTCATTATAGAGTTTCAAAGTGTCTTAGAACACTGTCCACTCTAACTAGTGAGAAATTACTCTGTTTCTGTCCCATTTATTCCATATTGTCTTCTGAAGTGAAACATTTAAGTAGAAGGGCAAAAAAGATTTGGTGTATATCTGACAAAAGATAAAATGACATTGCCTCCAAAATATGTTGAATAATTCATTGAATGTATTCTAGTTCTTTATCAGTCGTAGGACAACTATAAATTTGAGTGTTCTGTTTATTTCATAGTAGCTGATATATTAATCATTATAGAGATGAGCAGGACAAAGTCATTAAGCTTACTGCAGTGTTGAAGTATCACTACTTCAATGTTTTCTTATTATGCAAAACATGTTTAATAAAAGTTATTATGTTTTTCCCCACTACAATATCGCTAGCAATATTTATTTTTATACATGCCAAAAGCAAAAAATAAAGTTTGCCTTTCAGAAGCTTTCTTAACTTTTCAATTGTAGTTCTTCAAGAGTGCTTTAAACTACAAAGTATCCTAAGAAATTCTTGCATAAATTGCCATTTTTAATGATTTTTTTAGTCCTTAGACAATAAGAATACATTCACATGGTGGGAATTGGTTACAAATAAGCATCACAATATGGTTCTGTGCTCACTTCAACAGCACATATACTAAAATTGAAATGATATACTACGGTTCTTGTGGTTAAATTATATTTCACGAAATTCCTAAGATTCGTGTAAGTATATGCTTAACAATATTGCATATTAAAACTTATTAAAGCTAATTTTACATCTTGGAAATTTCCCAGTGGTATTTTTCAGGCTGAGTCCTCCTCTCAGAAGGAACAAAGCAATAATTTCAGGAGCTAATTGTTAGTGTCAGCAGTGTAATTTTCTGCTATAATTCCTGAAATCCCTAAATGTTTTCTGTGTCACAATATAGAGCTGACTATTAAAAGTGATCTTGCTACCTGACATTTGGACCAAGGTTTAACTAACAATCTAGCTCTTTTATGTAAACCTGTTTTATTCTTTGCCTTATGCATAAAAATAATTGTGGTAATTTCAACAGAATTTATTATGCTTTCCATAATTCCCGAAGAAAAACTAGTTTCAGTGGGAATACTACCCTGTTTAAATGCATGAGAGCAGTAATTTTTTATAGTGTGATGACAGTGCTTTATTATAAATATACAAATGAAATGTATATATAAAATGAAAGCTACCGTAGTAATATTGCAGGGAAAATACTACAGCTTTTTATAGTATTGGATTACTGCATCAAACATAATCCATTCAATATTGCAATATTACTTAGGAATTATGTAGTAACATTACTATTAATACCATATTTCTCAAGTACCTAGTCCAGTATCTTAGGGTAGCCTGTGACTAAGATAACTGCTCTAGCTTCCTCTTGACAGCTACCTGCAGTTATTCAGATATTACCTAAATTGCACTTTTCCATATAACCATTACAATTAAAGTTTATCCTCCATTAACGTATCGAATTCCTTAAGAATAGGTTCTCTGTAATTCTGCAGCCCATAGATTGCCCTTTAAATGCAAATTTTCACTTTTCATCAAGTCAAGGTATAAATTATTCATTTATAGGCAATGACCTTAACTCTATCAACTATAAAAGCACAATAAAATCAATATATGAAAGCGTACCTTTAGAAACATTTTTTTAGAAAAATCTACTTTGATATAAAATTCACTGTGTAATATTGATATTGTAAAAAAATTCTTAATGTTTTTTAAATTACAGTTCTTGCAGAAACATATTTACATATACATATCCTATACAATTAACATTATAATGAAAATAAATACTGAAAATAGATATTCAGCTTTGTGCTGAATATCTGAATACACGCACTTCCTTTAATAATGTGTTTCCTTTATTCTGGAATGGAATGAAATTCCATGTAAGTAGTGGAAGCAAGGACTCAAAGGCAAGGAAAATCAAGGACTCAAAGCAAGGAAAATCAAGGACTCAAAGCAAGAAAAATCAAATCGGCTTTCAGCTCAAATAGTTCCATAAAGGCAGGCTGTTACTATATTGTTATAATTATTATAATTTATTTCCTATAATTTTTTGAAGAATACTCAGTAAATGCTGCTGGTTAGGATCAATGTTAGCTTTAGCTAAAAGCCTAGGAATTGCCCAAATGTCATTGCAATGTGTGTTTCATAATTCTCCTTTTTTGTAAGCTGAACACTGTAAAATTGAATAATTCATTTTTTTGGCTGCTTTGGCAAATGTGCTTTTTAAACTTCTAATATGCAATGTCTATTCTATAGTTATTCTATAGATAACTATTCCATAATTATACTAAACATTCTTGTGTGCCAATAACTATTGGAAACATTATTCCATTATCTCTATATTTTAATTGTTTAACCCAACATTTTACGAACTTTTCCAGGTCCTTTTGACCTACAATACTGTAATTCTATATTTCCACTTCTACAAATAAATTTATTTTATTTTATATATTAATTTTATATACCACCCATTTCACTATCCAAAGCTACCTTGGGTGGCTTAAATAAAACTTTGTTTGGTTTGTTTGACTTATATATGATATTACAGCTCTGAATCATTTCAGTTGCTGATCAAGTGAGACTTTTTCTAGTGCCACTTCCAAATTCTCTGACATAGCTACTTCTAATTTTCATCTTCAGACTGGAAGTTTTTTATTGAATCACTGAGCTACTCTGAAATCTGCCTTCAGAAATGTAATTAAGAGGCCTCACTTTCCTGTTTCTGTTATTCCCAGATTTCCTTAGCAATTAAACATTCTGGGGCTTCCCCATTAAATCTCTTTTGTATGTAAGTGTGCTGGTGTCTTAATAATGTTTATTTTATTTACAAATACATAAGCAAAGGATAAGCAGGTTACAGATTGCTTTGGGCAAGATTTTCCTCAGAGAACTACTTAGGCAGTCCTCCAAGTCCTCAGTCCTACCATATCTAGTTTAGAAATTCTTAGTTCCTTCTTGGATTCTTCTGACTGCAAAATGCTATTTTTCAGACCCTATTGTTGATTATGCTACTACTATCATGCTGCTAAACTGTCCATTCAGGAAACATCTCAGTAATTAAGATACATTATCATTATTTTTCAAAGGCAATTAACTGGCCCGTCAAACTCAGGAAGACATTTTTCTTTTTTTCATAAAAAGCAGATTCTAAAAGGACCGTTTTAGTCAAATAATAACATACATATAAAAGTATACAAATGTTCCATGAAACAGTAATGGTATAATTCAAAATCTACATAGCCTCACAGGCTGCTTAGCTTTCACTTAAATAATTAAACAGTAGCAAGAAATTTACAAAAGGTTATATAAAATTAAATACAAAAGGTTATATTATATTAAATCTGACCTGTTGCCTAAGAAATGCCAATAAGGACTAAAAAATTAAGCACCTGGCAGGGCTTCCACTGAGCATAAATAAGGGCAGTAACAATAGATAAGTTGAAGCAAAGATGCATGATATTACAGCTGGTCTTTGACTTATAACCATTCATTTAGTGATTCACAGTTACAATGTAGCACTGAAAAGGTGATTTACAACTATTCCTCATACTTATGAATGTTGTAGCATTCCCATGGTCATGTGATCAAAATTTGGGCACTTGGCAACAAATATGCATTTACAAGTTGTAGCATCCCGGAATGACGTGATCACTATCTGCAACCTTCCTAGCATTTTTTTGACAAGCAAAATCAATGGAGAAAGCTGGATTCACTTAACAACTGCAACGATCATGTGATGTATCGTGACATATTACGTTTTTTGCCTTTGCGGAACTGGGGTGGGTGTGGCCAGTGTGTGACACATCCAGCCTGCGGGTCACCAGTTTGACACCCCGATCTATGTGATATAATGGATCAATGGACATAAAACACCCAAGTTTTCATCTTAAGAATGTGGTCACTTTAATATTTACACTATGTCCAAATTATTCATTGATAGAGGCCTTAGGGTACCTAATATTAAATTACAATTTAAAAAGGGTCTTGGGCAAACTGCAAACGTATTCCAGAACTGCATCATTCACTATTAGTGTATCTACGTAGGTATTAAGCACTATTTAAAATGTTATCAATATTTAATATTATTTATTTATTTATTAAATTTGTAGGCTGCCCAACTTCATCACTATTTGAAACAGATCTGAAATGGTCTAAAATAATAAAATAGAGAATAATAGAAAAATACACACACACACAAACAACCCACAATATCTGCCACCTAACCTAGCAGATAGCCAAGTACTTCACTCTGATGTTCTTATGATATCAAAGCAGAACTACAGGGAAATGGAGAAAGTAGTTACTATGTGTATACTATCTTCCTATGAGTTCTGATAATGGCTGGAATAACATCAAAGCTAGGAAAAGAAGCAGAGAGCTAAACTGCATTAAATTTTAATTTCTGTTGATTGTGTGTGCTTAAATTGAATATTCTTTATTGTACATGTGGAGTGATTGTATATATTTTTGTCTTGTGTGCATATATCAAGTTTTTTTTTTCTTTCAAATCTCTTGAGAAATTATCTGAATCCTGTAAAATTCAGAGCCTAAGAGAATTGTATTGAATTGTTGTAATGTTTTGATTTTTTTCCCTTTTAACTAGTTTACTGTTCTATATTATAAATTGGGCAGCTCTATATTCTAGCTCTTTTAATATTGCATATTCACCATTCTAAGATTTTTAAAGTTTGAAGGGGGATTTTATGTACTTTTTAATCTCTTATGAGATTAGTCTGTCTCTCAAGAGTGCGAAAAAAAGACTTCTGTCTTGAGTCATATGCTTAATTCTATATAAATGGGCCAGGAAATGGTATTGAAGCAATGATTTCATATTTCTGTTTTTACTCAGCACAAAGGCAGAAGACTGGGGGACATCTATATTGTTCTTACATCACAGGCTGGGGAGGAGGAGAGGAAAAATGCCAGGTGATCTCCAACTCGCATCTCCTTTAAAAGGTAAATATAGTAGCTGCAGAAACTATCAGGGATGTTTTGAAAGACTGAAAGAGTTTCTCTAAGAGAAGGTTCTTCCACCCTATGTGATCAGCTCTGCTTAGTACAGTCCTGTAAGTAAGCATTTATAGACATAAAATAAAGATTCAAGAAGCAAGTCGTATCTCTTTTGGAGAGAGACACAAGCTTTTTTTTGCTGTATTCTAATCCAAGGTGACAATTCATGCTTTTTCAGACAACAGGAAACTTCCATCTCCATTCTGAGTTTCTTGAAGTCCCTGAAAACCTTGGTAGTGAAACTCAGCTGCATTAAGTCTCTGTATCAGCTTTTAAAAAAGAGAGAGACTAACTCTTCTCTATGGACAAGGGTGCTTTTGTTTCTATAGTTTAAGTTTTAAAAACTGTTTACTTTATCCAAAAAGAATGAATTGGCCCGGAGAGAAAAAAATAGATCAATCCATTTTATATATAGTAGTCCCATCCACATCAGGCTATTGCTGTCCAATTCAATAAAATCAGAAAGCAGAAAACAATGCCCTAGTCTTTGTATCTCATACAAATTATTCTCGATTATTTTTTCTTCATAAATAAAAGTTACATAATAGCATTACAACAGGAGTTTACATTGATTGGGCTTATATAATGTACCATACCAGCCTTAACTTTAAATTCTGGAATCTCAGTCAAGCTTTCAGTTTTCATTTTAAAAGTTAACTTTATTTAATTTTAGAAAAGTTCACCTTAAAATGATTTTAAATCTTTTTCTCTAGATAAAACTGTTGTGCTAAGGACAACAAATTACAGTAAACAGCATCAGATGTTTGTTTCTACTGAAGCTCTTGCTGCTGTACCTATTATGTCAAAAGGCATGGCCTTAGATTTGATCAAATGTTTGCTTTCTCATTTAGCCTTCTACTGTTGTTTTAATAATAGAAAGCCAAAGAATCCAGAACTATTTCAGACCAGTTTTTAATTTGAATCACTTGCTCTTATTTTGCCCTACAGACACTGAGTTCTGGTATGAACCGGCAAATAGAATAAGCTCAGTTCTGGGAACATAGTCTTCTAATGACCTCTAAACCTGGGGACAAGGTGATTTTAATGAATAATAGTATGTAAACAGATTACAGATTAACTTGCCTTTTAACGGAAATGCTATTGGCTAAGAGAATACCATTCTCATTATCAGCAAATGTGATATTTGCCAGTTGGAACGTGTGCAGCAAAATAATTATATCTGAGATTAAAATAACATCTGAGCTATATATTATTTATAGGTTAAGGGTCAGAATGGCTCTGTTTGGCAGACTGTATTTTTTCTAATATAAGCCTCGATGTTTTGTTTTGTTTTCTTTAGCTTCAAAAATGTTAACCGCACTACATTTTCTTAATGATACCCTGGAAATAATTGCTGGCATCTGGAATTCATTCTGGAATATGATTTTTTTACAGTATGGTGAAAATGGCCGTTTTTTATTTTGAAATGAAGTTCAAGTTGAATTGATGATTGAAACTGACAATAGGAAGGCAATAGTCCCCAATTCTGCTGTTCAAAAAATATTTCAAATAACCGATGAATTACAAATAAGAGTCCATTTTATAAACATAGTATATAGCTAGTCAATCAAAATGTAATCTGTCTCACATTTTAATAGTAATACAATCAATATCAGGAGGCTAAACTATTGATATGCTCTCCATGTGTCATCTACATATGATGACACAAAAATAGCAAGGGACAATCTCATCATTGATTTAATGTGGCAAAAAATGACTAATCAGCTCTTAATTATATGTTGTGAAATACTTTTATTTTAACTAGAAAGTAACTGTAGGGTTTCTATAAGCTAAGCAGTTTGAATTAAGTGAAACTTCCAAGCAGTCTTTAAAGGAAGCTCCATGTAAACCATATTGCAGTAGGCAGGTGATAAGGAAGAGATGAGTCATAATAGCAAGTTCATCTTGGCTCATGTAGAGTTCCAACTGGCATACCAGTTAAAGAGCAAAAGCTTCTTCTCAGCAGGAAGTCTGTTAAATAACACCATGTTTTATTTTAACCTTGATGAAATAAACCAAGTTTATATTCCTTTCTTTTACTTTAATAGTATGTAAGGATAACATTGGGGAACAGAGAAAGAGATGCTGCCTATGTAACAATCGGACAAAAGGGTAGGAACTGGTAGTGACTTAACAATCATACAAAGCACTTAGGAAGGATATTCCCTAATGATCAAGCATTTAAAAGTGTCAGTGGGAATTTTGTACTTTGCAAAATTTATGTTAGCCCTCCCAGGAAACCTAGACAGGAAACAGAACTTGATGAACAAATTCTACTTTATTGTATGGCTACACCAACAGAATCTTGCAAGTCTGAAAATACAAAGGTTCTGTCACCACTTTTAACTGTTTTACCTATTAAGGAAGATCCTGCCTAAAGTTTTTTTTCTCTAATGATTAAGTTTTATTGTAACACTAGCTGATAATCTGGTGATGCCTGGGTATTTATAGACCTTGAAGCATTTGTCTGACAGGAAGCCATTGGGAGGGGCCTCTCTTCCCCCTACTCTCATGCACATCATCCCTGCCTTCTCTCTTCCCCCTCCCATGCATTCTAGGATAACCCACTCACTCTCCTTAATGGCCCAGGCATTCCAGAGTTATGCTGGAACACACGCACACATTCACACACGCACACACACACACACGCACACACACTGAGGGTTATTAGGGGTGACTTACCTGCCCCCCCCCATATTTGTTTCCAGAGGGTAG
Organism: Pseudoxenodon macrops; assembly: GCA_032467955.1. Lineage (NCBI taxonomy): Eukaryota > Metazoa > Chordata > Lepidosauria > Squamata > Pseudoxenodontidae > Pseudoxenodon > Pseudoxenodon macrops. The sequence goes on from JANHFT010004982.1 coordinate 85,990, forward strand.
GTTATCTGTGTACCAAGTTTGGTTGAAATTGCTCAAGCTGTTCCAGAGTTATGCTGGCACAAACATACAAACATACCATGTTTCCCCGAAAATAAGACATGGTCTTATTTTCCTTTGACCTTCGAAATAAGCACTTGGTCTTATTTTCAGGGAGGTCTTATTGTTTTTGAGGTGCAAGCAGCCTCGAGGGTGGTCACCTCATGGCTGCTGCTGCGTTCTGGGAAGGGCTTATTTTTGGGGAATGTCTTATTTTAGTGCATGCGCTCCAAAGCCTGATTGGGCTTATTATCCGGGATGTCTTATTTTCAGGGAAACAGGGTACATACAAGAAAAAGAAGAAAGATGATAGATGATAGATGATAGACAGACAGACAGACAGACAGACAGACAGACAGACAGACAGACAGACAGGTGATAGATAGATAGATTACACAGGGAATGATGAAATGATTCCTGGTACCTTCTATTTTCTATTTTTCAACATATTATTGGTTAGTTTTATGTGGAACTAATCTTCATACTGAAAGACAAAGGCACTTTCAGATCAGTATCACTAGGTGCCATTTTTCTTAATAATGCCAAATTATATAAATTGGTCAGGATGTATGATTTACAAATACTGGTAATGTGGGAAAAAGGATTACTTTTAAAGCAAAGACATATTTTGATAAAACTGATTCTATATTTGAATTGCAGGTATAATAAAAAAAGATTTAAGTTCACTTCTGGAAAGATATTACTCCAACAAAAACTCCAACAGAGTGAATATACCATAACAGAGAATTATAAACTTAATCAAATTATTATTCATTCCTACCATAGAAACTAATATTCATTCATACTATAGAAATTAGTATATTGCACTGTCTAGAATTAGAACATTTCATTTCTTAATCTTTACCTTGCTAGATTGTAAATGTATATGAAGTGTGATAAATATTAGGACTGTCACAATTCAAAAACGATTTGGAAGAAATGCTATGTATCTTATATAATCATGGATACAGTACTCCTCTTTGTTAATTAAACCACTTTCATATTTTTAGGCTTCTGTGAGAGGCTGAAGAAATACCCTGCTGCTTTGAGGAAGCCATTAAAGTCAATGTGACTCTTTAAGAATGACCTTAAAGCAGTGGTGAAATCCAATTTTTTTACTACCAGTTCTGTGGCTGTGGCTTGGCTTGGTGGGCATGGCAGGGGAAGGATACTGCAAAAGACCCATTCCCTCCCCACTCCTAGGGGAAGAATATTACAAAATCTCCATTCCCTCCCCACTCTGGGGCCAGCCAGAGGTGGCATTTGCTAGTTCTCCAAACTACTCAAAAATTCCGCTACTGGTTCTCCAGAACCTGCCAGAACCTGATGGATTTCACCTTCAAGTGAAACCTTTAAGTAAAACCTTCAAGTGAAACCTAAAAAAAAGAGGAGGTGCTTTAAAGAATAGCAAAAAGGGGTAATGTTTATGTAAGCTCCAATGGTCTTTTTACAAATCATTTTCCAAGCATGCATATTTCTCACAAACTTAACTTCTGTTGTTATATCAATCGCTTGACAATACATTTGAGTCTACTTTTGCTTGAAAAGTCTGCTTTGATTACCAGGTGACAAATTCTACAATCTGAGGTGGGAGATACCCTTCCATTCATATCCTGTAACATAAATGCACATAACTATCAAACTCCTTCTAGTGCCTTTTTCCTCCTCTTTCTGACTGGTCTCTATAGGCACTTGCCTGACTTAGAAAAATGACCTTTGATCTGGGGAGACCATTTCAGTCTAGAATTTCAGGAGTTTGAATTTTAATAACAAGCTAAGTTTCCTTATCAGTATTTTGGAAGCTTGTTACCAGTTTTCACCATCTAGCTCAGGGGTCAGCAACCTTAAACACTTAGAGAGCCATTGAATCCATTTCCCACAGAAAAGAAAACACCAGGAGCCACAAAACTCTTCCCGTGCCTGACTATTTCCCGAGTGGCCACAAAACTAGCATATATAGTTGAATTAAAGATTCTGTTTTCTT
>JANHFT010004984.1:32419-44593 GCA_032467955.1 Pseudoxenodon macrops
GTGTATCCAATCACACTTGGCCAATAAAGAATTCTATTCTATTCTATTCTATTCTATTCTATTCTATTCTATTCTATAATGGAGCCAGTCTCATTCAGGTTGGTTTAATGGTACTTGAACAAAAATAAGAAAAAGAAAATGCGCTAAATGTGTTCCCATGTTTGATACTTTCTAGGTTAGTCTTATGCTTAGGTAAAAGAAAAACTTACAGATAGGTACAGTTAAAGGCAGACTCTGTCAGATATATATTAACAAAGCCTTGAGGAGAATTAAATTTGTAGCAGTTCTGAAATAAAAGTTTGTCCCTATAGCCATGTCTAAATAAATCATGTATCTGGCTTGATATGCGAAATAGTTCTAAACAAGGCTACTCAGAAACTCATGTTTTAACTCCGCTTAAAATGCAGTTTTGGTAGTCTGCTGTATTCCTACTTGCTCAGTCAGTAGGAATCCACCAGGGAATTACACACAGAAAAATGAGGACAGAATTTAAGAGGGCACAGCTATTTAACATGTTGATTCAAACATAACTCTTCTTGCATTCAGAAGAATTTCTCTTGATAAGTAGACGCAGGATAGAAGCGTTAAAGTCCTGTACTAGACAGGTTTATGATCCTATACTTGGAATCAGGACCTAGAAAACCACGACTGATCCCAAAATGTTTAGCAGGGTTATGGATTCAGTTCTACTTCCATGGGAGATGATCGGGAAATTACAGGGATAGGGACTAGATTGTAAATATTTTTTTAAAGTATCCTGGAAAAAGGCAGTGGTTGGTAAAGATAAGGATTTAGCTCAGTTTCTGGTGATTACAGTATGTATGGAAACCACTTCCATATTTTCACCAAGACAATCACACAAATTGAACTACGTCTTTACCTTTACCAAATATGCTTTACCAAGCATATTTAACCTAGTTTAGGAGAGAAATATAAAAATACTGGTGGGGAAAACTGTGGCCTTCCCAGATGTTATTGATTTCAACTCCCATCAGCTCAAACGAGTGTGTGAAGCACTCAGTGCTAATGAGTGTTGCAATCCAGCTACTGCTAGAAGGTCACAAGTTCTCCACGCCTGCTTGAAGACAAATAGCATACCTCTAGGTGTCCTCCGTAATGAATAAAAATGTACCCAAGTTTGTTTTTAAACTGAGTTATTTGGAACGTCATGAAAAAAGTGTAAAATATTAATGGAGAAGAATCTGACCTAAATGTAGTAGATTACTGTCAGTATGAGCAATGACAGTGATAAATGCTGCCTTTGATAGAATTACTGATGGAATTTGGGACGGTAAAGAATTATTTTCAGGCAGCGTTACTCATTTAAACAGTAACGGTATATGGAGGGATTGAAATAAGGGTTAAAATATAATATTGTAGCAGAGAACCAATCTAATGGAGAAACTTGTAGAACTTAGCATTAGAAAAAGCTTTTCACATCATTTTTAACAATATCTAGCTGGGTATAAAGTAGAAATTTGTGTCATGTGACCACATCAAATATGTTAATTATATACAAGAGAAGAAATGAACAATGTAATTGGCCCAGGGCCAAAGCAGTGATGGGATTCAGCCAGTTCGCACCATTTTGGGAGAACTGGTTGTTAACTTTCTGAGCAGTTTGATGAACTGGTTGTTGGAAGAAATCATTAGGGCAGAGAAACGGTTGTTCAATTATTTGAATCCCACCACTGGGCCAAAGTATGTGTAAGCAAGACTAGTGCAAGAGGGTGCACCAAACTCTACATTAAAGGAGGATCCAAATCTGTTTCTAGTATCACAGTAGTATCTCAATCTGTTGCAGAAGGCATTTTATTATTCTCCTGGGCTACATAGCTGGGTTGTGGAACAGCATTTAGTTGTTAACTTGCCTTTCTTTATAGCCTCTTTGGCAATGGCTTCAGAGTCTGCAGAAATGGCTTTTTTGGGGGGCAGCTGTTTACCTTTAAAGGGAAAAATCCAAGCAAAAGTAATTTGCTTTCAATAATAATGAAATTTTAACCACTGATTCCTAAATAAGCATATTCTATATGAGAAACTAGGACTGTGCTATATGAGAAACCAAACCTGTGAAGGGTTTGGGGAGGCACTGTTAAGATACAAGTTTCTGGGACATTAGTAATGCATTCCATAGAGCAGCTTGGTGGTGTAGTGGTGAAGATGCTCACCTCCCCCTCGGAAGGCTGAGAATTCAATCCTAGGTAGTGGCAGATATTTCTCTCCTAGGGTGCAAAGAAAAAAAAAATCTGCTACGAACTTCACATGGTGTTAGGAAGGGAATCTGGCCAGTAAATGCTTAGCTCCATCCAGTGGCAGTGAGCATGCCCTGACTCTACCCCAAATTAAGGGATTAGAGAGTTGTAAAAAGGGAGAGTTATGCGTTCCATAACTAACAGCGTTCCATGATCACAGAAAATGTCTTCGGACAACGCTGGCTCCCTCGGGCAATAAATGGAGATGAACATCATGTTCTAGAGTTGGACACGACTGAACAAGGAAACTTTTACCTTTTAGTTATGCATTCCAAACTACATCCTTAATCATTGGTAGATTGCATTCTACGAAATGTACAAGAACCACATAGCTAGGCATTCAGTGATTACATTGCCTTTCAGAATTTTGGATGATTTCATGGATTGTTTAATTAGGAGCAGATATGAAGAGGGGACACTGTGGCTCAGTGGCTAAGATGCTGAGCTTGTCGATTGAAAGGTCAGCAGTTCAGCGGTTCGAATCCCTAGTGCTGTGGGATTCGAGGGGTGAGCTCCCATTACTTGTTTCAGCTTCTGCCAACCTAGCAGTTCAAAAGCACATTAAAAATGCAAGTAGAAATATAGGGACCACCTTTGGTGGGAAGGTAACAGCGTTCCGTGCGCCTTTGGCATTTAGTCATACTGGCCACATGAGCACAGAGACGTCCTCAGACAGCGCTGGCTCTTCAGCTTTGAAATGGAGATGAGCACCGCCCTATAGAGTCAGGAACGACTAGCACATATGTGTGAGGGGAACCTTTACCTTATGAAGACCACCCTAACTGTTTACCTTCAGTGTGTACATGAGAAATGCATTAAATGAAATCTTGCATTTAGAAAATTAACACCTAAATGGAAAAAAACCCAGTATTCATTCCATTCCTTGAGTGAGATTGAGTGCTATATACAAGGTACTCAGAATACTGAAAAATAGACTTCTCCCTCCTTTTCGTTCCTTATTCTGTATAATTCATAGTCTTTTAGTAATGACCATTATTGCATTTTAAATATCTATGCCTTTCCTTTCTTTGGTTCTTCAAGTAACTTCTGTGAAATGAAAAAAAAATCTAGTGGGCAATCTTCCCACCAGTAATTTATAGCATTTTTGCAGTCGTTCAACGATCTCTGTGCCAAAATAACACTAATGAGAACACATTTTATACCATTTCACATCATTTCATATGATATTTGATGGCTGGTGATGCTATGAAGTTACTCTAAATAACTAGCAGAGAAATGCTTGCAGAAAGATAAGACAATTGATACTTCAAGAACTAAAAATGGAAATAAATAACTGAAAGACAACATGTTTCTGGGTTGTTTTAAGAAATAATAAAAAATTAAAGTAACAAATGATATGATTAAGTGAGAGACTGATCTGCCACTTCAGAATCTTGCCAGTTTATGACAGTTATTGCACAAGGTTAAGACATATTTTCCCCATGGTTATTCAGCACTGGCACTCTATGGGTTTTTCCCCCCCTTACTGGTTTCTATGACAGCTGATTTGGTCTAAGGGCAAAATTCTCATTCTGAAAAGCTAAATTCTTTTTCCTGGTAAGAAAAGCAAGCAAGAAAGAAAAAGCTCTGGAGAAGAAAATTGGCTATTGGAATGGTTCAGTATTGCTAAAAGAAACAGAAGTATTCATTCTGATTGAGAGATAGATTTTTTTTCATTTTTACGTTTGTTAAACATATCCGATCTGTTACCAATAGAGAAGAATATTTGTAGATCAGAGTTAAACTGAGAGGTGCTTAGTGCTCTCTGAGTTCGGTTGTTTTCTTGCAGACATTTCATTACTAAACTAGGTAATATCATCAGCGCTAGTAGGGAATGGAAAAATTAAGAGTGCCGGGTATGAGAAATGCATATTGAGAAATATGCATGGAGAGAGAGAGAGAGAGAGAGAGAGAGAGAGAGAGAGAGAGAGAGAGAGAGAGAAATGGAATGCATATGTCAAAAAAGTAAGGATCATGACTGTCAAAATGTCACCATTTCTTCCCCCATATGCATCCCACATGTTGATGCATGCAAAAATGAGCTTTGTTTGCATGGTTATAGTTGTTTTTACACACATACGCATGGATAGCACTAAAAGGTTATGGGTATAGGTCAGAGAAGATAGTTGCAGTGTTAAGTTAGTTCATAGTTCAGGCTGCCTCTGGTTTGCCAGCAAGACTCAATGGTAATGAGCGTAAGGCTTGCTGTATCAGGCCTCAGTGAGGTTGATGCGTTACAGCCAATGGAACTGTCAAAAGAGATGCCTTCATCTTTTTCTAACCCTCTCCAGCTATGACATTTGGAATTCAATGCTAATGACTTATTGTGGTTTTTTTTTAAAGCAAGAATGATGCCGACTACCATGGGAGGGCATTTCAGAAACTGGCTGAGAAAGCGTCTATCATCATTCACCCAACAAACGTGTTTAGATTTGTTTGGATGCAGCAGTATTGTTAAAAAAAACCAACCCACCTCTTTCCCTTTTAATAAATAACTCAAGGCAACAAAATATCTCATGCTCCTGCCTCTTATTTTTCCCACACTAACAAATCTGTCAGGTGAGTTGGGCTGAAAGAGTTTGGGCCATCCCATTACCTCTGGCAGGCATAGAACTCACTGCCTCCTGTTTTCTAGGCCCACACTTTAACCACTACACCAAACTACCATAGCTTTCTTTTTTTAACTTTCTAACCTTAGTCACAAATCTTGTGAATTTGAAAAGTGAGGAGGAGTACTTTAATCCCTACTAAAATTTCCAAAAGAATTATTCTTGCTTGTACTTAGCTTGCCCAGTCTATAAGAGTACGTTTATTTTGACTCCTCAGAGCTTGAATGAACAAAAGGAAGTAAAATAATTATAGCCTATTCATTCATAACTAATCTTTCATGACATTAAACTAGTTGCTGCAGCCATGGTGACATGTAAAATGTATTCTACGATTTAGCAAAAGTGGGGTCAAAGAAAATATCTGAGAGCTAATAAAAACCTCAGGAATAGAAAACATTTCCATCTCAAATAATGATACTATTCTTCAACAGCATTCAATCAATCTACATTTTCCATTTAAAAACATTTCAAGGTAGTTTATGAACAAATTAGAAAGAATGAGCTGTATTTTTAAAACGAAAACAAACAACTATTTAGTAAGTTCAATTTTCCAGGTCTAAGAGCTCTCAAGTGGGAAAATGCCTATTACAATGTACATGGAAAAAGGAGATAGAGAAGCAAAGTAGTATGACTTCTATTCAAATGGTTTAAAAAAATATTATTCTTTAAAACTCTGGAATAAAAATGCTAAAAAAGATCACCTTAGTTTAGGCTTCCCTTATCTACTACTGTATGAGGTGATGGTGGTGGTGGGGTTCCTGGAACATTTTTAATGTCTTTCTGCTCCCAGGTACAAGAGGTTCTTCAACAAAATTTGCCTCCTTTCACAATGCTGCTGATGTGAGTTCTATAAAAAGTTATCTGCATACAGTCAATATCTTCTTAATCAAGTAGAGTACATCACTGCATATATTTTAAGGATACGTTTGAACAATAAGCGGGCTACCTTGATGGTTAACATTCAAGTTGCCATGCATTACTGGAAACAAAATACCCAAAGACACTCCCACCAGGATTCAGGTCAAATTCTTTACTTCCCTAATCTATGCAAGTTATCATTTTTTCTCTCCACCATCAAAGATCAACTTTAATAAATATAAATTATAATGCTTTTAAAGAAAAATAATAAATTGCACATGATTTTATTTCAGCAAATATGTAATATGGATGGCGATTGATCACAGGTTTATGATATTGATGATAGTAATCAGTAATAAATTTAGATATTTGTTCAGACCTACCTGGGTATGAGCAATTAGTAGCTGTACTAGAATATTGCAAGGCCTGTGCAGAATGCACAATGAAGTAGTACATGGCCTTCCATTTCTATTTCTTCAGTTTCTCTTTCTACTACAACCAACTGCAGCAATTCCCTATCAGAAAAATCTGGTCCTGCAATGTGATAATCTCAAAATATGTCATGTACCTTTGAGATTTTCTAAAGAAAACCACTAAAAGTCATCATCAACTTGATGGTACACAACCAACCATTGGGATTGCATCAGAAGTTTCAGCTACTGCAGAATTCTTCAGCTGGGTTATTGAGAGGACAGCCTTTCATAAATATATTGTCCCTGTTCTAAAGACAGCAAGAGAAAAACACTTCTTCCCAGCCTGCCCCACTCCATTGAGCAGGGACCTGAAGTTTAGTCTCCTCAGTCAGTCAAACATCTTAATCAGAAGTGAGAAGAGTTTTCATCCTCAAATACAAGTCCTATTTTCAAAAGTTGGTGAGTTCATGCTAAACCTGGACTTACTTTGTGCTGTATTAATAAATGTTATTATGAAAGTCGGAGGCATTGTACTGTTTCTACTTTTTTTTAATGTAAACCATCCAGAGTCTTAGCCTAGAATTGGACAGCCCCTAAATTGTATTAAATATTGAGTGATTATGGAAGGTGTTAAATATCTGACTGGATCTCTCCCAAGTCCAGAACTCACTGGAAAGATTAAGGCAAAATGTGGGTACATGGTGTCTTACTTATGAAGACATGAAAAAAGGAATTTTAATCAATGCATGTATTATAAATGTGCAATGGATAATTTCAACTCCAAAAAGATGTTTTGTGGCCACATTCTTAGATTAGCTGCAAAGAGATGCCATACATTCCCAAGAAAAAGACACAGCTATTCTAATGAGTTGCAGGCTACACCTTTTGCTAATTCCCAAATGTGATGGGGGGGATAGAAAAAAAAGTCAAGGACTCTCTGTTAAAAATGTAGACATTAAAGAGTTCTCTAGTAGCCCGTGAATAAGAAACTATTCTATGGTTGGTATTTTTAAGCTCCCTTTATTCCTATTTAAAGCTGTCTCTCCATGCCTCCCTTATTATTATTTTTAAAGAATCCAATCTATTTTCCAACACACCAGGGCTATTCCTAATTTCAAAATAGCATCGTGAGGAAATTGGTCCCACAATTATCTTTTGCAAAAAATACAGATCTCAGCTGCCCAATTTTCTGGATAAAATGCAACATAAATTAGGAATTCCAGCAGTTTTTTTTAAGAAAGGCTGCTGGAGTAAGGAAACGACCTGCTGGTTGTGTTAAAGGGCAGGTGGAAAGCAGAAGCGTCTGACTCAGAACTGTAACTGCATGTTTCACTCTTCCAATTTGCAAAGCATGACAGAGGCTCTCCACTCAGTACCGAGATCCCTGCTGGAATCCTGCCTTAGATCAGCAAGAGGGTCAGAACAAGACCCTATGAGACTGATTGATGAAGCAATTCATGGCTGTACTTTATTTTATTTTGTTTGTTTGTCAAACATGTAGAAGATAACAAGCATAGGTATTAACATAAACATGAACAAAGGAAGTAAATACAGTTGAATGGGGCAGTGGGGAAATCCAAATTGTTTTACTACCGGTTCTGTGGGTGTGGCTTGGTGGGTGTGGCAGGAGAAGGATACTGCAAAATCCCCATTCCATCCCCACTCTGGGGCCAGTCAGAGGTGGTATTTGCCAGTTCTCCAAACTACTCAAAATTTCCGCTACCGGTTCTCCAGAACCTGTCAGAGCCTGCTGATTTCATCCCTGAAATGGGGACAGTAAGACAGGGACGGTAGGCACACTGGTGTGCTTATGCATGCTCCCTTTAGGGACCTCTTAAGGATGGGCTGAGGTATAGAGTTTGAGATTGAAGCTGTTTGAGGGTTTGAGGTTGTAACAACGGAAGCCTTTAGGAAGTAGTTTAGGAAGTACTTTGACAGCTAGAAAGCTGCGGTCATGTTCCTAAATCCTCTTTCTGTCACGGTAATAGCTCTCTCCGGTTAAATAGGAGGAAAAAGGTCTCCATCAGGCTGCCCCAATTCCTCTCGTTCTGCTACGAAGTCGGACGCTGGTTGCTTAGGATCCTACATCAGCACCATGGACAACTCCAAGCCTGCTGCGCGGTTCTCCAAAGCGATCTCCTTCCCGGCTATGGAAGCTAAAGGCGAGCGCCTGCCCGCCCAGGAGCGAATCTCTCCTTCGTGCATTTCGCAGCGTCACACCGGGGACTCTAATCCGAAGGAAAGACGGCGGTTGCAAAAGCAACGAGCAGAAAATGATGCCAGGTTGACCCTGAACGGCAAAGGATGTCCTGGGTGGGAGTGGTGGGATTGCGCATACCTGAGAATTAAAGGAAGGAGCTGGCCTCTTGCACCAACTAACCATATTATCCATTTCCTTCCATGCTATCTGGAGGTGGACTGTTTGTTCTTTTCAAAGAGCCCTTTTGATTATGCTTGTGAAAGCTCTTTTAGTAGTAGTAATAATAATAATAGCTGCTGAAAGTCCCCAAATACAGGGCAGTGAAACAAAGAGAATGGGCTTGGCAGTTCTCGCATACATCCATTTGTTTTGGGGCTCTCTCCTACCTTTGCTTTATTGCTTCTTTCCCAAGGTCTCAACCAGTCAGCACCCAGTTACTAAATATTCATGCATCTACAGAATCCGGCTTCATGATCTCATACCTCAATCTCTCTCTTTCTCACTCGCTCTCACACACACATAGGTGGGCAACTGAATATGTATGCCTTTCAGCTAGCAAGAGAATCTGCTGAAATATACAACTGATTTGTATTTAAAGAAGCTTAGGAGTCTGTGCTTTTATCTAGAGAGTGTCATAGATCTTTCCTTTCCTTCCTCCTCCAACACCCTTTCACTATTCTGGAATGTTAACTATAGCTTCTCCAATCACTCCTATTCCCAGGGCTCTTCTATAGGCTTTTTGCTCATTACCACTAAAAATGAATCTAGCTAGTTGCAAAATACATTTTGCTATTTTGAAACAAAAGAGATTATCTCTTCAGGCTCCCCTTCCTTCCCAAAAAACAAGATTGTATATAAAGCTCACATCCAGTAATAATAATAATATTAATAATAATAATAATAATAATGATGATGATGATGATGATGATGATGACAGTAAGTCCACTTCAAAGCACCAGTTCATCTCTGTCATAAATTCACTAGGTGCCATATTTTAACATAGCACATTGAGGACTCTACAGTCTGTTATGATAAAAAATAACATGGGAATGAAAAAGTATGTATGCACAAAGACAAATGTTTCATCCTTCATCTCAACTGGGCCAAAAATATTTACAATTCTTTTTTAAAAAAACGATTGTCATTCAATATAGTAGGACCCACTTCATGCCTTGGCTTAAATTGCATATTTACTTCTAAAAATAGAGCTACTTTGGTGCAATGATTAAGGCATCAGGCTAAAAGGAGTTCTAGAACCTGCCTTAAGCACAAAGCCAACTGGATGACACTCTCTCTCAGCCCTAGGAAGCAGACAATGACAAACCAGTTCTGAAAAACCTTGCCAAGGAAACTGCAGGAACTAGTCCATGACGTTCCCAGGTGTCAAAAGTGGGCACACACACGTTCATATCTCGAATCAACATGTCTGATATCACAAGAGGTGTTGTATGTCTTTCACTCCTTGTACGATGTTGAACTATTCACTAGGGAATCCATTTATGTCCTACATGTACTTTATATCTATTGTATTATTTTCACATTCAGCAATCATCCTTCAACTTCAAATTTACTTGAGATTCAATAATTCAGTCTATTCATGTTATCCTAAGGTAAATCAACATATACAATAAACTTTTAACATGCTTACATTTCTCAGTGTATTAAATGGTTGGTTGCTTAGGCTTATAGGCTGCCTTAATCAATGAGCTGCTGAAGAATAACAATTTGGCCTACACTTTGGCATGAAAGTCACCTGGATAATCTTGGATCAGTCATATTCTTTTAGTCCAACTCACCTAACAGGGTTGTTGTTGTGGGGACAATAGGAGGAGGAAGAAATATTAGGCAAGTTCCTCACCTTGAGTTATTTATAAAAATAAGGGTGGGATAAAAATATATTAAATTAAAGCAACATCTGCCTATAAAACCACACTGCACTTGCTAACTTTTTTCTTGTTGTCATCTCTTGTAGCCTTCCAAACTGAACTTGGTCAAACAACTTTCCACACTTACACTAACCCCTGTATATTTTTTGCAATCATTGCTGCTATGTTTTCCTTTCTGTAATGGAACAATAAAGGACTACATCCAATCAACTACACATGAAATATTCACGCAGTTTGCAACTTGCCAAGCCACTACTCCATAAGTAAATTACAACCATGTTTCAAGATTTCTCTAATTATATCATTATATAATTATACTGCAGCCTTTTGGTTTTTTTTTTAAACATTCTCACAGAATCATGTTCTATGAGATGGGCAACTATAAAAAATATGAAGAAATATGAGGAATATATTTAATGTATTTCATTTCTTCTCTGTTTAACAATAACATTATAGCATTCATTTCAATTCCACTTGAGGTAACTTGAGTCTGAAATTATGGAACTACCGCTCGCAATAGTACAGTCGTGGCATAGTAGTGGCATCCATGTGTCTTCTACACCAGGGGTCCTCAACCCAGGTCTATGACCTTTTAAGAACTGGTCCGTGCAAGTGAGAAAAAGCTTCATCTGTCCGTATGTGGGATTTAGGTAGGGTGTGAAATCATCCTCCCCACCCACCGACCCCTGGTCCATTGAAAAATTATCTTCCACAAAACTGATCCTTGGGTGTCCAAAAGATTGGGGACTGCTGTTCTACAGTTCAGGATATTCACTAAGTGCTGACTTAGTGGGGAGAGATCAGAACACAAGAGGCCCAACTTTAAACTTCTTGGTCAAGCCTTCTGCCCTACCGGGGAAGGAAAAAAATCAAACTTTTATTCCCTATCATTATTTCACTCCCCTCCCTCTCCCCAATGACTGCTTTTCTCCTCCTCCCCCCTCAGGTTCAGCAGGCCAAGGCTTTCCTCATTCTCCCTTCTTAAGAAGTGCTGTGCTTCTTCTGCTGCTCTGGAAAAGATCATTGAATCGAATTGACTCTGAGGAGAATCTGTGCCTGTTGGCCTCCTGTCTGAGGATAAAGGCTAACTAAACCTCAGGATAAAACTCCAGATGAGAGAGAGGGAGGGAGGAGGGAGGGAGGGAGATCAGAAAACCGAAGCTGGATATATATATAACATATATATATATATAACACACACACACACACACACACTCGACGGCCTTTTCTTAATTCACTTCACCGGCGGCACACCCGTTTTGCCGAGGCTGGGCGGCCGCCTTGGATTTTTTTCCTGGGTTCATCTTCTCAGCGCTGAGGGGGGAAAAACAAAATTAAAAAATATATATATATAATTTTAAAAAGGCGCGAAGAGCCTTTGGCCACGCCCTCAGCCGCCACCCCGGGCTTTGGCCGCGTGGCTTCCCCGCCTCCCCCGACGAAGCGACCTGTGTTAGTTTGGCACTTTTTGCTCCTCCCCTCCTCGCTCGGCTTCGCCTCGTCGTCGCAGCGGCAGCAGCGGCGGCGTCCTGGGGATGCGGCCGCGCGCGGCAGGATCGTAGCTCCTCGCTTGCCGCTCCGTCGCCGGCTCCGGGAGGGCGGTGATAGTGGAGGGGAAGATTTACGGGCTGGCTGGCTGACTTGCCGCCGAGCCACGCTTGAGTAACCGAGCTGCCGTAACCGCGCGGGAGGGACGTCACTCCCTCTCCGCTAGCGGAGCAGCCGGCAGCGCCTCTGCCTTCCCGCCTCGGCGCCCGGCCGTCGCTCGCGCCGGGGAGGGGAGGGGGAGAGAGAGGAACTGGGCGAGGTTCTTACGTTCCGCGGGAGGAGAAGCGGAGGCGCGGCGAGCCCCTCACCTCGGACGGATTCCTCAGCCAGGTTCTCATCCCCCCCCCCACCGCCGTCTCCGCCTCCGCCTCGGGCCACCTTTTTTTTTGTTTCCCCCTCCCCCTGCCC
>JANHFT010004984.1:52273-63082 GCA_032467955.1 Pseudoxenodon macrops
GATGGATGGATGGATGGATGGATGGATGGATGGATGGATGGATGGATGGATGGATGGATGGATGGATGGACGGATGGGGTGAGCAGGCAGACAGGCAGACAGGCAGATAGAAATCTAGAATATTTCAATCTATGAAGAACTTTGGATATTGATCTTGGATTGCTCTGAAAAGATGATTATCTATTTATGAAGAATGTTTGTGTCTTAGACTCTAAAAGGCACCTTAATTAAATTTGCCAGCTCTCAATCTTTGAATTAGATTTGAACTGGAAGAGAGGCAAGTTGTATAACATTATAATTCCACATGGGTTAGGCTTAATTGGTTATTTGGAAAACAGAATCATAATGTTGATATTGATCAAAGTTATATAATTTTAATTATCTCATATATTTTGTTGTTGTTTTTTCTTTTTCTTTAATATATACGTTTAAAATTAGATTTTTCATTTTTATTTTTGGGTGGTTTTTTGCTTTTGTCCCCTTTTTGAGTTAGTTTTTAGCACTTTCCCCCGGAGACAACATATGTTTCTTACTGTATTATTCTTGATTGTTTGCTTGTTTTTCTTCCCTATGATTTTTCTTTACTTTTGTTTCCCCTCACTATGTAGCTCTTTCTATATAATACAGTCAATTTCTCTTTTATAATATTTTATAATGCAGTTATCATAAAGTTATATTACTTAGTTTATGTACAATATTACACATTAATAACTATGCTTTTAAATAAATGTTAATTATAATATTTTCAAAGTTGAATAAAATTATACCTTAAAAAAGTATAACTAAGAATCAGGGTCTAAAGCAAGATTATTCTAGGTTACGGTAGTGTTACTAATACAAGTTGACCTACGTTCTTCAACTGATATTTTCTATTCCTCTATTAGTTACAACATAGTAATTAAAAAGATTCCTTTGAGCTGAACTCAGTTTCTGGTGACTGTATCTATTTGCCTTTTTTTTGGCATGTTACTGCCTTCTTTTTTTTATTTTATAAATGTTCTTATTTTTAAAACAGTATCACAAAACAAGACACACCCAACATATAACACGTACTGTATATACATAAATCTATTTCATAACAGTTTCGTGATGATTCCTTCTGTTATTTTCCATTTCCCCCATTATTCTTTCTTAATATTTATATCGTTAATGTCCTCTTTGTCCTTTATTAAATCATAATTATACTACATGTATACACATCTCCTTCCTTATTGTTATTATTATTTTTATTCTCCATTCATTGTTGTCTATTCCTATTTTCCATCCAATCCATTTCCATCCATTTGTTTCATATTATCGAATATTCTGTGTCTTCCTTTTCCTTTAATTCTTTAGTTATGTTCTTTGTTTATTTTGTCAAACTTGTGTGGTGCCTTTCTTTTAGTAGTTATTTTCTCAGTAACTCCTGAGTTACTGAGAGATCAAAAGGAACTAGACAGAGGAAGCATCATCATATTGCAAACCCATTTTTCTTTGTACACACATCACACATCTCACATGTATATACAAAGGGTTGGTCCATGATCAAGAAGCTGCAACTACCAATCTTGCCGGATTTGATAGAACAAAGATGAAGATGTTGGCCTTGCCTAAGCAACAGAGAATCACCACAATTTTATGTCTTCCATTGTATTCAGAAACAAGTCATCCGTTCAGAACTTCAGCTCCAGATTAGTATATTATTAGTTGTTTCGGTAACAGACAATGTAGGTCTCTCACAGAGATTGCTAGCACTGTTACCGTATTGTAATTCTCAGGACCTCCTGAAGAAACGCTGGATTTTAAACATTCATGAAAGACTTGCAAGCCACTTATGGTGAAGAGATGCAGAAAACCATAACATTTTGCTGCCTTTTAGCGATCGACTGGCTTTTTGCAGCCTAGTAACTGTGATAAAACCAAATAGGTCAGTAGCGCAAATACTATCTTTATGATTGGCACTAGATTATTTAGAAAGCTTCGTGACCAAATGGAGAAGGCACATCAGTGAATTCTTGACTCTTCTTATTGTGTAAAATGAATTATTTGTCTTTTTAATGCTTCTAAAGAACTCTAGCTTTTCATATACTGTACAGTATCAGGCCCAAGGAACTGAGGACGACATGAGGGGTTACTTCAGAGTGGTTTATTGTTCAGCCGTAGACTGAAATCTTGGCAGATGTACCTGCATAATTATTAGATATACACATTGGACTGCTGCGGGGAGATGTCTGCCTTCGTCTTTTTCCTGCATAAAGGATTCCAAGCTATGTTGTCTCTTTACGCTTTGGAAAAGTGCCCTCCCTCCTGTGACACTGCATTATATTCCATCACATCAGGTAGTCCTCAATTTATGACAAAGTTACAACAGAGCTCCCATGGCTATTTACGATGTTAATTTAAAGTTTTGATGCCTCCCCAATCACATGATTGTAGCCATGGTGGCGCAGTGGTTAGAAGGCAGTATTGCAGGCTAATTCCGCCAATTGCCAGCAATTTGATCCTGACTGGATCAAGGTTGACTCAGCCTTCCATCCTTCTGAGGTGGATAAAATGAAGATCCAGATTGCTGGGAACAACATGATGACTCTGTAAACCATTTATAGAAGGCTGTAAAGCACTATGAAGTGATATGTATCCTGTTTCCCTGAAAATAAAACCTCCCCGGATCATAAGCCCAATCAGTCTTTTGAGCACATGCGCTAAAATAAATGGTCCTTCGGAAATAAGCCCTCCCCAAAACATAGCAGCAGCCATGAGGTGACCACACTCACCACCTCCTGTACTTCAAAAATAATTAGACCTCCCTGAAAATAAGGCCAACCGCTTATTTCAGAGGTCAAAAGAAACACAGGTAAGTCTAAGTGCTATTGCTATTGGGTTGCATTTAAAGCTGTTTGAAGCATCCTGCAGTGATGTGGCCACGATTTACAATGAGTTTTTTTTTGGTCAGAAACTAATGTTTGCTTCTGGTTTTTGGCAAAAATATATTCATGCAGACAATGGATTCGCTTAATGACTCTGGTATTCACTTAGCAACCTTAGCATTGGCTTAATGACCATAGTGATTCATTTCATGACTGCCATGGAAAAGGATAGCTTCAGTCTAAATTAGACTTTTGTGGGCCCATGCGTTGTGTGAATATTCAGCCACTAACCATGGAAATGACAAAATCATTTTAATGGGAAGTTTGTAAAATAAACAGATAGTGACAAACGTATTGCATTAATAGTGAATTGAGTGGATATGCTGGATAAGGAAGTTCTAGTCTTCAGATAGGAACTGCATAAGGGATAAAGGCAAGAGGAAATCAGAGTAACTATGAGCATCTGGAATGGAAGTGGTTAAAAGAAATACTGATGTGGAGATTAAAAAGGAAGGCTTGGGCTTTGCAGGAACTGCTTATTGACCTTTAAAATGTATTAGAAGTTGTGTGCAGAACCTTCAAAGGTTGTAATCACACCTTTGTGATTACATATGTACATGCACATACCATTCCTTGCAGTTGATTATGAATTCATTGAATTAAAGCAAATGCGTTTCAATTTGTTTGTCCCTGAAAATGAGGTATTACCTAATTTCTCTGTTCTTAGAATAGTGAGTGAGTCATAACAACAATAAGCATATCTGCTTATATCCAGTGAGAAGAAGTTCCTTTGCACTAAATAGAGCAGGTGTAGCAGATATAGAGTACCACAATGTCCTCAGTCCCTTGTTATTGGCCATATTGTTTAGGGAAGTTGGAAGTTGGAGTTTCACAATATCTGGAGATCTATCTGTTGCTCAGTATTGAGAGATACAATTGCAGCTTAAAAAACCATTGTCACAGCAATTAATCTTGGTTTTCTTGGATAGCAACCTTGAAATGTTCCTGGATTCATTATTACCTTCGTGGGAAGCTAAGCACAGCAACACTTCCATGGGCTTTAAAAAGTTACTGTATGGAATTATGCATGTAATTCTTACTGCTACTTCCATTATAGCATTATGCTTAAGTTGCATTTCTTTCCTAGGTCTGTTTATCTAATACAGTCATTTGGCTAAGATTTTGAATCTTGTGCCACATACAAGTTATTACTCGGTAGCTTATTATAAAATAGTCCGAAAGAAGAAGAAAAAAAAATGGAGATACATTGCAATGGGATTACTCTAGCCTAAAAGCAGAGCCTGCATTCTGAGACTATCCTATTCATAGTAGAGGAAAGGCTAAAGTATAGAAATATATGTGAATCTTATGTCCAATTGCATCAAAATAAAATGTTCTCCAAAATTGCTAAACCAGGAAGTATTTAAATTCTGAATAACAACTGCTACTCTTCATGGATTTTTTTCACATAAGCTTCATAACATCCTTTATGGTATGCAATCTTTTTTATTTTTAAGGACTGATCTGATTAGGTATCTTTGGGGGTAAAATAGTATTTACATAGCACATCAATATTTTTGTTTTAATAAAGTTATTTGCCATGGAAATATATGACAGCACTTCCTTTGAGGACTTCATTTTGCCATTGAAGTCATTATTGTATAAATCACTCTTGACAGCTGTAAAATATTGCTTGAGGTGATAAAGCTGTAAAGCTTTGACATAAAAGCTATAATTGTAAAGGATTGAGAATGGGATGGCATATTCAATTGAGGGATATTGTAGTCCGTTGATCCTTATTGTGTAAAAGGTATACAACAAGGCTCTCAAACTAGGAAACCTCTAAGAACAAGTAGGTCCCGTGAAGACGGGTTATTGACAGGAGGGTGAACTTGTGTCCTGCTACCATGTTGGTGGAGAAATGTTCAGAGAAGTGCAAGGGCAGCAGGTGGACATCGTTAAAATGAGAACTGGAAATCATGACTCCAAAGAATTCATTTTGTTACTCCAGAGAGCAATAGCATTACTTCTGACTGATTGGTGAACATTGGTGTTGAACTGATGAACTAGTGTTGAACTGATCAATCAATAGATTTCCCAACCCATAATTTTAAAGGTGGATAATTTAATGTACAGTATGCACTCAGCTACATTGTTGTTACCATTTTCCATAAGCCTTAGTGAAATGTCCATCTGATACAGCCTTGCTATCACCCACTGAGTTAAGTTATTAATACGTTTTTGTCAATGGATATTAGACATGACAACATAAGACTTTATGATGAAAAGACTGAATAAAGACTGAAGACTTTACTGAATCTTACTGACCTTTGGTCCATCTTGCTTGATATTATCTGTTCTGGCTTTAACCAACTGTCCAAGGTAGAAGTTTCTTCCAGCTCTATCTGAAGATTCAAGAAATTGATCCTTGGAAATTAAGTGGCACTGAGCAATGCTAGGCTGGGTGAACAAACAGGCGGTTGTCTATGGGATATTATTCTACAGTGTCATTTGACTCCATGTGATGGATTTCAGTAGGGGTGGTTCAAGGCATTCTGGTGCCTGAAGCAGAAAAGTGTCCTGGAAGTGAAGTGTTTGTAAATCCGGCCAAGTCATGTTGGCATTTGAGGCAGAAAGTCATGCTGATATTTTTTTTCTTCCTTTCTCCAACAGTGGTGACTAAATAACCAACAACTTTCTTTCAAAATCAATGCTGTAAAAGAAATCTGGATGGCAACAAAATGTTTTACTGCCTTCTAGTGGTCATCTGGATTTTTGCAGCATAGGCCTTGTAGCCTGTTAGCTAGCTTGCTTCTTTTCCTAGATTTGATATACTGCTAACTACCATAGGTTCTTAAACAATTTGTAATTCAATAAGTATATTGACAGTTTGCAATAAAAAAAAAGGGGCCAATCCTTTCCAGGCAGCCAAAAGGATCTGGTAGAGAAAGTTGGTTTATAAGTTATTATATTATCTGCTGTTATTAAGTTGGGGGGAAAAAACATACCTAGTGTTGGATGCCTATATAACCCGTATCATTACCAATGTAGTAGGACCCGAGTCTGCATTCTCCATTCAGCATAGCCTGACTGTGTGATTTGAGTATTTCTCAACTAAAATGGATACTGACAAGTTCATCGATTTTCTGTTGGTTCATGATCTACCAATTTAGTATTGCTGGCACTGCATACACTTGGATTGCTACAGAGAACATGGACCTGTCCCAAGGACAAATTTGGCTCTCTTTTCTGGCAATATTCCTGTACAGGTAGTCCTCAACTTATAACCACAACATTTATGTTGCTAATTGAGACATTAGTTAAGTTAGTTTTGCCCCATTTACGACCTTTCTTGCCACGTTTCTTAAGTGAACCCCTGCAGTGGTTCAGTTAGTAACACGCTTGTTAAGTGAAACTGGCTTCCCCATCCACTTTGCTTGTCAGGAGGTCACAAAAGGGGATCACATGACCTTGGGACACAGCAACCGTCATAAATATCAGTCTGTTGCCAACCATCTGAATTTTGTTCCCATGATCGTGAGGATGCTGCAGTGGTTGTAAGTGTGAAAAATGGTCATAAGTCATTTTTTTCAGTGTCGTTGTAACTTTGAGTGGTCACTAAATGAATGTTTGCAAAGACTACCTGTAGTCCTGTAGGACTAACCATACACTTGACATAGACTTTAGATTCTGTTTTTTTGCTGAAATGTTGAAATCAACTAGCCCAGTGATGGCTAACCTTTTTGTCATCATGTGCCGAAAGCGTGCATGCATGCGCATGACATCGTGTGCACACACACGCACCCATAATGCAACGCGCACACAACCCCTGTGTGTGTGCCGCCTCCTGTGCATGTGTGTGTGACCCCCGCGTGCGCCCCGCTGCTGCACGCATGACCACGCTCCCCCCAACCCCCCACGCATGTGCACATGCCTTCCCACTTCCCCACATTCATCCCCCTGCACATGCGCAGCAGAGACCTGAAAACCAGCTGGCTGGTGGGGGGCACATGCGCATGCACAATTGAGCAGATCTGGGGCGACGGCTTGCGTGCCCACAGAGAGGGCTCTGCATGACACCTGTGGCATGCGTGCCTTGGGTTCGCCATCACGGGACTAGGCTATGCTAGTGTAACATGGTCATTGGAGAGAAAAAGCAAAAGGAAAGATTTTTTATAAAACGGTGAGACAAATGTTCTAAAGCAGATCTTCAGGCCTGCAGAAGATATGCTTTTGGGCTGCATATGAATTCTTGGTTCCCTTTTGGAAGCTCTCTGGCAATTACTAAAAATGGTGGCTTAATATTTTTCCATTTGGGAATGGGAAACACATGAAAACGGCAGGCCTTTCACGGTAAAAGAACATTCCTCAAACACAGCCCTTCTACAAAGGCTGTGGGATCATACACTGCATAGTTTTTTAGTCCCCCAAATTCAGTCAGGGTTCTTCACTCAAGTCCTAAAATATTTTAAAAGGTCTCCTGGATTGGAAACCAGAATTCCTCACAATGCCCTCCACATGTTGTTAAACAATTATAATTACAAGAATTCCTCTCTCGTGATAGAGCAATCTCAGCCAGCTACAAGTGGAACCGTATTTTCATTTTTGCCTGCCATATTTATTTTGTTTTTAATAATTGGTGCAAAGTGCATCAGTCAAGCTCTCTACACGAGTTAACTGTCTGTAGCAAATCTCATTCTAAAAACCTACTGAAGTATTGACAAAGTGTGAGTCATCAGACTAAAAGTCACCAAGTGCTATTATCAGCTGTAGTATCTCATCAAAAATACTAAGTAGATCCCTTCTGCCCTTGTACTAAAAATAGTAAAATTCACACAAACAAACACACACATAATGTAATCCATGTATATGTATAAATATATTCATACATAGACACATAGACTATCTCATTAGCCACATTTTTTACTAGTAGCTCAGTTACCCTACTTCATGGTTTCAGTATGATGGTCTTTGGAATGTTAAAACCATGGTTAGAATAGAATAACAGAGTTGGAAGGGACCGTGGAGGTCTTCTATTCCAACCCTATCCTTAGGCAAGAAACCCTACACCACTTCCTTCAAACAATGAATCTGTTTTCAATTTGAATATAGTTGTACCATTGTACCTGGGTGTAAGCAAATGGGTATAATGATTCTCTCCCTCTCCCTCCCTCCCTCCCTCTCTCTTTCTCTCTCTCTCTCTCACACACACACTATAAAAATCATATTAACAGTAAATACTATAAAAACAGAAACACACTCTAGGCAAAGAGGGAATAAAAATAGCCATCTTAGCTATTTTTCTTACATCTTGTAAGAAACTTGCAATCACAGAATATTTGACAGAACCCAGCACTTTCATTTGCGCATGTTGATTTTTAATATCAAGAATAGGTCTCATTGCTCTGCCTCCTCCCTGTTTATTACCCAGTTTACTGCAAAGCTTTTAAAGGTCACCAAAGTAGATCCCTTCTGCCCTTGTAAAAATCTGCTTTGTTGTTCAACAGCCATTACTAATGGCATCACAAACTACATACGATAAGACACTACCTGTTTTCCTACTGAGAATGTATAAAATGTATGTGTAATATACAAAGGAAGAAATTGTAGATAGAATATGTTGCATCTGTTTCTAATACTGCCATAAGATTTTGAACTGCAGAATGATTATAGAGCTAACAAGATTTCAATTAACTCAATATTCCGTATTGCGAGGTCATTATATTTGCAATGAGGCTGAGTTTCTTCGGAGGTTAATTGCCAGTGGAATGGTTTTACTTCTAGTATTTCCATCAGAGAATGGGAGAAGTTACTATAATCTCTTCCTTCCAGCTGAAGGAGAGAGTTGTTATTAAGATTCCACTTTGGTGATGATGTTATGTCACCCATCAAACTTCACACTTTCTCTCTTACCTCTGTAACAAATGCTGAAATTTGACACTGAGGAGCCTTACATCTTGTACTTAATATATGAATGTTTGAAGGCCAGACCTTGTGCTCTGGAGGTGATAAAATTGATTACTGTAGGGCCACCTGCCAACTCAGATTCTTTTTATTAGTTATATGTGTTCCACCATTCTTCATCTGAGCAGCTCAGAATAGGTTATATTTAGCTCCCAAACAAATGTCTGATAATACTTGTTCCTTCTTTCCCTTCTCTCCATCCATAATGCACAAAGGTAATGGTTAAAAAGTCAAACCATAGAACAGCTCTGTGGAAACCAAAGAAACATTTTGTACTATAGACAGTACCACCATGGGCAATCTACTTGTCCATGATACATGTGGGGAGAAAAAACCAGACACTGAAAATGCCACAGCAATTCAATGAACACACTCCCAGGGCTTCCAAGACTCAGTTTGAAGGACAGAACCAACCCCAAATTGATGGTTTATTTCTTGAAAGAAAAAAAAGCCCAGCCCAATTTCCTACCCATCATTGATTTATTCTGTTGGGTCTCTACTTTACCGTATACATAGCTGCCTTTTAACCTCATATGAACTCAAGAGGGATAAGTGGCTAGTCGCCCCGATGGCTTTTTGGATGCATTTGTGTAATACCAAATGAAGTGGCATCTGAGATCTGTTGATGCCATCAGATGCTCCTTTTTAAAACTGTCTAGCAGCAAACCAGCTTGTGTATTCCCCCCCTCCCCGCCAAATACACTGTTCTGTTTATGAATTTAGTGCTCAAACCTCAGGGCATCACTTGGGAGTTACCAGATGCATTCATAAAGAAGCTGAATTTCAGCGCTGTTCCCATTCTGTAATTTTATCCTCCAAGGGTCCAGACCGAGCTAGATTTGAAGCCAAGCTTTCCTCGCTGCTGCTGCTACTCCTCTCATTTTCTGCTCACCTGCAGTTTGACACTCACTAGGTGTTTTGATCACCTTGGAGAAGCACTGCATATTGCACTGTGCCCTATCTGGATCTCCAAGCTATAAGAGTATGCATAACTGCACACTCTATTCTTTCCCAGCTGAAAGATAATTTCCTAAAACAGAGGTCTATGAAATGACGATATGAAAGTATAGAGGTTTTTGGTGGTATCTTAGTATCTACTTTTGGGGTGTGTGTGTGTGGATATTGTCCAAATTGTACATTGTGTCCTTGCTAGTTTCTCAAATAATAGCATTTCAAGTAGCTTAATCCTACTCTTCCCCAAGGCCATTCTTGGAGTTGCCTATGATTCCTTTCTGCCTGCTGGCTACAGCATCGAAATGGAATCCACGCACCAATATATCTCCATTACTTTAAAGTTTTGCCACAAGGATAGAGCTGACCTGAGCACATATATGTTTTTTTTAAGGGACAACAGTAGTGAAGTTGGTAATGGGGTTTGTGAGGAAGTGGCATGGTAAAAGGATTAAGTTATGATGTAGGCAATCTAATGTTCTTCAGATGGTTTATGCTACAGCATCCACATTTACCCCTTTCTTAAGGGTTGTTGATAGAAGTTCAATATATCTGAGAGATATCATGTTGCTTGCCCTGAATGAAGCACACACAGATTACAGTGCAGACCCAGACTATGAATGTAGATTGACCCATTCTTATTTTTTTCCAGGTCCCTGAAAGTATTTTGTGTAGTTTTTTTATCATGAACTTAGTCTTTAGAATTATACTTCTGTTGGCTGCTCTCTAATTGCCAGGTGGTTTTATCAAGATTTAATCCAAGGAGGAGGGGTGTTTCTATTAGTTAATAGCTACTAATTGTTAAGTATATCAATGATTATGTTTGTGCAAGCTGAAGAAGCTATTTTAAATGTTTAGACAGAATGATTTGGTGGTGATGTTTTTATTGTTGCTAGCCGTAATACCAAATGTTTAAATGTTGTTTATTGTATTTGGATTATACTATAATTCAAACATAATATAGAATAGACTAGAATATAATTCTTTATTGGCCAAGTGTGATTGGACACACAAGGAATTTATCTTTGGTGCATATGCTCTCAGTGTA
>JANHFT010004985.1:5749-16440 GCA_032467955.1 Pseudoxenodon macrops
GCACCATAGATATTGACTTTTCCTTTTCTTTCTAACTCTTTAGTGAGGACTGACATTCTTACTGGAACTTTTTGCTACACTTTTTTGGTACAAAGGACATCACTTGCACTAATTTCTGAAGGTATTATTATTCAAAATATTAATAGTATATATTCTGGATGAGATTGGATGAGAAACATTAATGGAAGTTCACTCCAGCCATCAAAGGAATATGTTGAGTATGTTGAGCTATCAAAATGCATTGAGTACCAAATTTGATGAGTTTCAAAGCAGTTGAGTACCAAAGTACCATTGTATTTATATTTATAAACACAGTATGAGTTGGCAACTAGTGATATGATAACATCCTATCTCCCATTCGAAATTCCTTGTTATGAAAAGTCACACTATGCCACACTACCAACAAAAACTAGCAGGAGAGCTATTCTAAATAATGAAGAACTGACCTAAAATTACTGAGAGAAGTATCTTTAAAAAAAGGCAGCACTAGAAAAAGGGAAAAAAGTGATTCTAATTTAAAGAAAAGACAATAGTGAAAATCACAAATTACTGTCACAACCAAAGAACACATTTAAACTGTGTGCTTCGATGACTGCTTTGGTGTTTTTACATCTTTAATAATTCTGTTGTATATTTCAATGCAGAATACAGCATACCCAATCATGCTTATTGAAAAGAAATATTTCTTTGAAAAATACTTCTAGGTTTATGCTTAATTTCCGGATATGTCAGGCACGAGATCAGGACCACACATGAAGTTCCAATTAAACTGATTTATCGCTATTCATGCCTATGCACAGGAATTTACTAAACCAACAATTAGCAAAATTGTGGCATTAGATAAGGGCCAACAGAATTCAAGAGGGGTTGAATTTAGTCTGTTTGTTGCTAGATAGAGATTCTAGGCTGATTTCTCCTTTGACTCTGCTCCCAGATTCTGCCATTCCTTCTCCTCCACGAGGCATTATTTGGGTTATGATATTCTTTACATTTCCAAATTGACAATATGAATTTAGAGAGAGATCACCTCCTTCAATATGATACATTTTAAAACATTTTTGTATTAAGAGATTTTTAGAAAGTACTATTAGAAATTATTTAATAATTATCACTTCAAAGAATGCCAATATCGGCGCAATATTCATATAGATATGTTAGTAACAAATTGTCTCTTTAATCTGTCATATTCTTGGAACTAGGATGTTTTTTTTAAATACACTGAATAATATTGAAAAATGCATTGTATATTGTGCAGTGATACAATAACATTTTTGTAATATTTACTAAAGGAAGTAGGAAGAGGAGGAGGAGGAGGATGCAAGGTCAGCAATTAAAATATATAATTCTAAGAAAACTGTGGTTTAACTTTCTAACTCAGACTAAGAAAGCAGTAAGATATCAATTAGCACAGATATTTAACATTTTGTTGGCAAGAATGTACATACTCTTATATAAAAGTAAATGTATAAAAGCGGGGTCTAATAAGTGATGAAAAAAGAAGTTGAAAGGGAAGAAAACTAGGTCAAAAGCACAAAGCCAAATTCAAGAGGGGTGGGGGGGAAGAATCTGAAGTTTGACTGGTTTTGAAATCTTTACAGTAACAAAATGGGAAATATTTCATGGACCGAGATGATGTATTATACTAAATGACCAGTAGATGAATTTGGGAGATCTTAGAATTATGTGCCATACATTTTGAAGCTGACAGTTTCCTATCAGGAAGCTAATAGATTTTCATAAATTTTATATGAAAAATAGCTATTCTTGGTCAGAACAGCAGTCTTTGTAAGGGATACAATTACTTTGCCCTGTGCCTCTTAATTGAATAGAAATGTTCTTTTAGATATATTCATGCATTCCAAAGTAATGGCAATATAAGAATTAGCTAAAAATGTGGAGCACAGTATTGGAGTATGAGTGCCCATAGTTCCATCTTCTGACATATATCTTTATCTTACAAGTCTTTGGAAGTAGTAAGAGCAGAAAAATACCGTTGTGATAAGATAGTAGTAGCAATATGCCCGGAATCTGGATTATCTGGAACATTGTAGTTGGGTTTCAACCTAGGTTATAGCACTGAGATGACATTGGTTGCCCTTGTAGATGAACTCTGGCAGGCCTGAGATGAGGGTACCTTATTCATCCTGGCCCTTTTTTTTATGTCTTAGCAGTTTTGGATATCATTGATCATTGTATCTTTCTGGGCTATTTGAAGAGATTGAGGAGGGCACACTGGTTCTATGTCCTTCTTTTGGGGCTAGTTCCAGTTAATGAGCGAAGAGGTTCAGTCTTAGGCATTTTTTTGAGGATGTCACCTGTTTGTTGTCTCACTCCTATTTAACATCTACATGACATTGATGGAGGAGGACATCCTCAGTGATGACCCTTTCTCTATGGAACATCATTCCCCTGAGTTATGATTGGCTCCCACCAAGTTGCTGGGGCCCCTGAAGGTGTGGTTTTGTTAGTGGTTCCAGTGACCAAAAATGAAGATGGAGCCAATGAAGTAGTTGATTTGTCTGTGTTGTTGCCGCCGCCATAAGGGATAGGGAGAGGTTTTATGATTTTTTATGTTGTGTATTTTTTTAATATTGTAAGCCATTTGGGGTTAGCTGTTTGTGTAAGTTAGGTGACCACATGAATTTGTTTAATAAATACATATAATAATAACTTTTATAGAACTCTATACTATATTGTAGGAAGTAAACCCACCCTTTTCCTAGAAAATGAAACATTTAAAGAAATATCAAAAAGGCAAAATATATTTCCTGGGATGAGAAAGGGAGAAACATGTTAGGCAGGAAACAAACTCATTCATTCTCCCCCCCCTGTCAATGCTCTGAGCTAGTCTAATGTACATAACAAAGGATCAGGCAGACCCATAATAGCAAACAGAAATTCATGGAAATTACATCAGCCAAAAAGGCACAAGCCAAGCCTGACAAAGGACAGCCTACACAGTTGGCTAAGACCCCCACCCCCTGGGAGTCTGGCAACCAAGCAGTGCATTTCTTGCACAGGTCCAGGAAGGTCTGGGGTGGAGCCCACAGAGGGTATAAAAGTCAGGCACTCCCAGTAACTCCTCCCTTTTCCACTGGTGGTCTTGGAACATGTGATTGCTTCTTCCCCAGGACCTAAAACCATGAGGTCCTGTTGTCCACCATTAAACCATCTTTCCAAGCAGTCTCCGTGTTTCCAGTGTCTGTCTTCTTCCCCCCTTATAACAGAACATTTCCTCTAACAATACCAATGGATTACCTTCTCCAGTGGTTTCATGTAGATGTTAAAAAGGAGAGGCAAAAAAACTCAAATTCTGAGGCATCCTTTATTGCAGGGGCCTAGAGCTCAATCTCCTCATCAATACCAAGTTAGAAGGAAGAGAACCACTATAGAAAGATGAGAACCACTATAACACAATGCCTCTCATTTCCAACCTCTGAAGCCGATTCAGAAGAATACCATGGTTGATGGTATTGAAAGCCTCTGAGAGATCTAAGATGGCCAGAGTGGTTGCATCATTCCTATCCCAAGCCTCCAGGATCATTGCCAAGTGCAATCAATGCTGTTTCAGTATTATGCCTTTGACTAAACCCAGACTGAAAAGGATCCAGATAATCTTCTTAAACAATTGTCTCATACTGTTTTAATGTCTTCTCTATGATGTCTCATCAAACTGCAGCATCCTAGCCACCCAATAACAGCCTTAGTTCTTCAGTTATTATGATGGACACATGCAGTCAGCTCTTTTCCACAAACAGATTAGTATCTGAGGATATTATTATACTTAACAATAGAAGAAATGATATCCATTCTTGCCTTGGGTCAGACTGGTCTGGTACTGGCAATCTATCCCGGGCCAGATGCTGCATGGGAAGCTCAACCCAATCCAGCTTAATTACATTCCTTAATTTCCTTCATTTCTGTCTAGAAGCAAAACAGCATCTGCTCAGACCCAGATGTGGCAGCCATGGAGCTCAACCCATGCTGCTTCTCACCTGTTGTTACTGCTGGTATGCCACTGGGACCAATACTACTAAGAGTATCATAAAGCAGATCTGCTCTGCACTGCTCTTTCTACTTATGTGTGTTGAGATGTCTCATGATTTAATCTCTTCCAAGCAGTCCAAGTCCTCTGTGGTTTTAAACCTGAATTTAAAATCTCAGAGATGCTTTTTGGCCCCCAAATGTTTGGCAATCTCTCTAGTGATGAGAGATGTACGGTATTGCACGTTTAGTGTAGCTTCTTGGATGAGACGTGAAATGTCTTCCTGAAGGAAAAAACCGTCCAGTTGTCTTTTGAAAAAG
This sequence comes from Pseudoxenodon macrops, assembly GCA_032467955.1. Classification (NCBI taxonomy): domain Eukaryota; kingdom Metazoa; phylum Chordata; class Lepidosauria; order Squamata; family Pseudoxenodontidae; genus Pseudoxenodon; species Pseudoxenodon macrops. The sequence continues at coordinate 10,055 of JANHFT010004985.1, forward strand.
TACCTTTGAGACAACTATCAGCTGTTGACTGAGTACCTTCACATACCTTTAGGGTAGAACCATGTTCTTTTAATTACGCTCCAGAAGAAAAGTTAACAATTAGAGGATTTGATCTTCCATAATGTACAAATTGGAAAGTAAACGCAGAAATTGAGAGACGATCGTAAAATAAAGAGTGTAAAGCTCCACGTTCACTAGCATATTAGAATGATTGCTCACTAGATTGGTAGAAAACTTTTCTGGCACCAGTACATCTCCAAAATGGGATGCGGTTGCAGGTTTTGTTATTCTGGTTTTTAAAAATCTATTTTATTAATTTAGTTTTTATAGTTAAAATTCTGTTCCATATGGGTCCATATTGGTCATAGTTCAGAAGCCTTTGAAAATATTTTCCAATATTTGAAGAGCACACCGAGGATGGAATTATCGATTCCACAAGTTTCTACAGTTCAGGTAATTGATGTATCAAGCATAGTTCAAATTATATTGGTTGTAGGATAACGTCTCTCTTTTTATGGCTAAAGGTTATGAACAAGTTATTGGAGTGCATAGATCTACCATTTTTTTTCTTTGACCCAATGCTCTTCATGATTACTAACTGCAAATTGAAGGGAAAATACTGGCTATGTCAGAAGGAGACAGATGTGAAACCTCTTAGACAGATGAGATAAAAAGTCTCATTAGAATCGGAGGGATGTAATAATTATCACTCAGTTGGTAATATCCCTTTATCTCAGCCTGGTTTTGGTACCAAAATTGTTCTGTTAATGTTTTGCCTTCTGCTGTTCCAGAAGGCAGGAATAGAAAAATACTCTACTAATACCTGATTGTGTCCTTGTGGCACTGTAGAATGTACGTGCAGTAGTCAGGGTGAGTTGTAACCCTGGCACGGATACCTACTACTAAGTCTAAGTGTACAATTGGTGCATTAGCTGTAATTGTGCAATTATATTCCCTGTTACAGTCATTTCTTGTAAATGTAGCAAAAACTGGAAATAAAGAAACACTCCCAAACTGTATATCTTCTTACCCAGAGCAAGTTTCACCTCAATCTCAAAGTCCGGCTTTTTCTAGCTTTCATCTTGTCTGGATTTAATATTATTTCAATTTGTTCTCTTATCCATCTGTTATGCTGTTAAGTTCAGCAACATTCAAGGGCACTAATTGCTTTTTCAAAAGTCGAGGATGAGAGCGGCAGAGTTGGTATCCAATTCCAAGGTCTGGATAACCTCTCCCAGAAGTTTCATGTAGACGTTAAAAGTACTTATATGGTTGTCTTTCCAAAAATATGTGACATTTTGAATTCCATTTTTCACACACAAACAGGTTTTTTCATTCACGTTGCATGCATTCTGTCTACTAGTCCTGCTCTCAATTAACCAATAAAATAAAATAAATTTTAAATTTTACTTTGCCATACAGAATATTAAGAGTAAAATGAAAGGCAATGCAAAAAATAAATCTCTGATCTGTGCTGTTATAGATGAATAGAATTGATGTGTACAGCATTAGCTAGAGAGTAACAATAGAAGATAATATGTTTAGCTCAGGGTTTTACTGTGTGGGTCCTTGATCAAACAACACCAAGGATCCCACAGACAATTACAAATATAACCTTTTTAAAAATAGAAAGTAAGTACAAATGAGTTCATATTTGCATTCTATATTCCTTTAATATTTTTTGGTTTTTTTAAATCCAAAACTCATTTTACCTTTTGCCCTGCATTAGCATATTTACATCAAGTACCCAGAAACTTTTAAGTTACTTGGAAACCAAGAGAAGTAAGCTGAAATAACTTTGTTTTTCTTTGAATTTTTGAACTCCTATCAAAAAACCATCTAAAGTTACGCATGGAACAGTTTTGTGACTGAAGAGGCTGCATTGTTTCACTTTAATCTGCTCCGTTTGTACTTATAGATAGTGTTACATAGTGACTTACACTCACTTTTTCATTCTTCTGTTAAAATAGTCTTTCATCCTTTCTCTCAACACAACTGTTGCTATATGACCATGATGATGACCTTATGGCTGGTGTGTAACAGGTGGCACGGATAACCATATCTGAGGGCACGTGAGGCATTACCCTCTGTCAGCTCCAGCGTGCATGACCATCTGATTGTCGGCTTTTTGGAGGGCAAGGGGGTGGCCGTTTTTCACCCTCCCCAAGCTTCAGGAAGCCTTCCTGAAGCCTGAGGAGAGTGAAAAACAGCACAATGGGCCAACTGGAAGATCTGAGGCTTCAGTGAGGCCTGTGCGCATGCACAGTGGGGCAGCATGCACATGCATGGGGGAGTGCATTGCATTGCATTATGGGCGTGAGCACGCATGCATGTGACCCCCTCGATGCTCCCCCCGCTTTTGGCACACAATGGCAAAAAGGTTAGCCATCACTGTTATATGAACTATCTCAATGCCTTTTGAGGATGCTGGTGTTGAAGTGGGTATCAATGGTGTTTATCCAGCTCCTATAATTGTTTGTTTAAATGACGCAAGCGTTCCCTTTCCCCACCCAGTGATTGAGTGCTGCTTTCCTTCTGTGGCAGAGTTGTAGTTGCGCAGTGGTTAGAATGCAGTACTGCAGGCTACTTCTGCTGACTGGCAATTACCAGCAGTTTGGCAGTTCGAATCTCACCAGGCTCAAGGTGACTCAGCCTTCCATCCTTCCAAGGTTGGTAAAATGAAGACTCAGATTGTTGGGGGAAATATACTGACTGTAAACTGCTTAGAAAGCATTGTAAAGCACTGTGAAGTAGCATATAAGTCCAAGTGCTATTGCTATTTTAGCCTGAGATGAAGAAAGAACCAAGTCAGGTGGTTTGCACATAGGCATCTGCCCATTTAACATACTTTCAGAACTGCTTGTCAGGCATCTCAGAAGCTTCCTAGGTTTATAGGTTTATCTATAGGTTTATAGATCAGTAAACCTACTTTTAAACATCTTTGTACCAGTCTTTCAAAATATCATTAATTTATCTTAAAAAAAAAAGGAGTGGAACTAAACAGGGGAAGAAACATGTACCTAATTATGTCTCAAATTATTCTATTAATTTTGTTATTTGCGATTCTGAAATAAAAAATAGATGTGGCCATACATTCTGCTAAGTTTGTATTTTTTTATTTTTGGAGGAGCAGGTCACTACTTGGACTATTCAGATATCATTTTGCATCTTTCTTGGTTTGGAAGGAAATATGCAAGGCTGTTTTCCTTCCTTATGGTTTTGTGTTCTCTAGGACTTTGAGAGAAAAGGACCACAACTGAATTACTGGAGATACTATATTTGTGTCAGGGGCACCATAGAGTTTCCGGATTGAGAGGATTGAACAGTGACATCACCATTACCAGTTGGGGGCTCTTTCATGTCCCATTAAGTTGCCCACTGAAGTGATATTTTCAGATTGCAAGATTGGCTGGAGCTTGTGACGGGAGCTTACCCCATCCCACAACACCAAACAGGTCTTGAATGTGAGAGTGTCAATCATCAGCCCAGAGTCCTAACCTTATGAGCCACAATGTTCCTTTGTATCATGGAGTAGATTGCCACATGTTACTTACAGTTATTTACTATAAATGACATTGTTATAAGTTGTACATTTGGGTTTAATCCATTAGAAGTGTATATTTTATGTAAGAAATCTACTTTAGTACACATTGTTCCTTTGTGTACATATCAGAGGAAAAGTATTCAGCTTTCTCTTGTCTGTGGTTTGTACCATAAATTAGTTGTAACCCTCTCATATTTGGTGACTTCTGAGTCTGAATGTAAAGAAGCACATTGGATGGAAGTAGAAGTGAATACTGAGTCTGTGAGGTCATCCCTGCTGTGTTACTTTATCCATTATACTTTGAAACAACAACAATAACCTGAAACTGCTTGGGTTAGAAGATCAACATTTCCTATGTCTTAATTAATTTAAACTGCCTGGTTAGTCAGAATTCAGCTTCCAAGCACATTTTCAAAGTTTCCTCAGACTTTATCACATGCTCCTCCTATACCCTATTGATCTGTTAATTGGCATATCCTTATCCATGCTGGTCTTTAGGAGATCTTTACTAAGGGCAGTACTTCCATGTACGTATTGTACATGTGTATACGCTCTCAATGTGCTTGCCAGCTCTTCACCTTGCATCCACTCCCAAACCATTCACCTGTCAACCAGAAGATAGGTGGATAGATGATAGATGGTGATAGATAGATAGAAAGAAGATTGACAAATAGAGACAGAGACAGAGATAGAGACAGGGAGGGAGGAAGGAAGGGAGATCAGATAGTGGAATATTGCCCTTTGAGAAATCTAATAGATCTCTGTTCACTCAGTCAATCTGAAAGATGGATAGGCTTTCAATGTCAGACACATCCCTGCAGTCCGCCAATCCTACCTGGACAAAAGTGATTGATGGTTGGTTTTTCCCACCAGCAGGTGACAGGTGAGACAGGAGGGAAAAGTGGGGAATATGCCAACCACTGTCCTACAACTCTCCTGGGTCAAATCTTTAAGAAAGTTGCTACAAAGTGTTGCTGAGGGACAATAAAGTTTGATTTGGCGAGTAATACAATTTATATCTATACTTTTCTGCATATTAAACTATACCTTTCTGCATATTAATATGCCCACAAGGAAATCTTATTCACATCTCTGTGTGTATATATGTGTGAATATATGGTACTATATATGTCAGCATACTCTTCCCTTAAGTGTGTGCACAGAGCCTCCTTTCTTTATTCTAGGCCAGAAATATTTTATTTCCCCAGGTTTTTAGTGTGAAAACCCCGTATTATTATTTTAAAAAATACTGCTTTCTTGCTTTATGGAGCTGTGTTATATTTGATATTGTATGAAGATGTTTTGGTATATCCAGTTGATCTATCTACGGTATGATGGTTTTACAAGCTAATTTCTTATATAGTTCCCATTAAAAAAAACACACATTGAAGTTAACTAAACCAAGAAATGCTTCTGTTTTTTAGTTATAGATATTAACAACAACTCTGCTGCCTCTGTATAAGCATAGTCCTTGACACAGTAAATGCATTTAGGATCACAGACTAAATTCGCATGTCCAGAATAGGTCTCTTGGTTACTTGTTTTGTCATGGACAAAGGTACAATACTGGCAAATTCAATTTGTGCTTCAAAAGAAAGGCTTGAGGCTTGAGTTGCTCTGTTTGAAGTTCATCCACAGGTCAATTCTTGTCATTTTCACAGCAGGCAGCATCAACTCTTCATTTCATTGAGGCTCATTTCCCCAGAATTATAGAATATTTTTGGTAGTTAAATTGCTGATAATTTTTTTTAAATGGAAAAGAACTATCATGAGACTCCCGGAAGTTGAATTAAAAGTTGGATATGAATGCATAAAATGAAATCTTGCCTGGACAAATTGGTTGATTTGGAGTGCCATTTGACTTTTTGGGTAGAGGGCTGATTTGTTATTGTGTAAATTATGCCTCTGAAGCAGGGGTGAAATCCAACAAGTTCTGAAAGGTTCTGGAGAACCAGTAGTGGAAATTTTGAGTAGTTCAGAGAATCAGCAAATACCACCTCTGGCTGGCACCAGAGTGGGGTGGGAATGGAGAGTTTGCAATATCCTTCCCCCAGGAGTGGGGAGGGAAGGGGGATTTTGCGGTTTCCTTCCCCTGCCACGCCCACCAAACCACACCCACCAAGCCCATCAAGCCACGCCCACAGAACCAGTGGTAAAAATAAATGTGGATTTCACCACCGCTTGCACGCCAGCGCATGGCTTGAAAACATGGATAAATGGGATGGCATCGCGCCGCAGGTCACTACTACTGGTCCGAATTGGTTGAATACGACCTCTGCACAAAACCCTCCGAGGGTACAAAACGGGCATGGTTTCCCTCCGTGGTCCGGGAGAGGAGGAGAAGAGAGGAACTGCCACGAGAGGTCAGGCAAATTTCCATGGCACTCTAGTTTCCTGCCAACCCCAAGCTGGGCGAAGAGAAGAGCTTCCACTCAACCGTGGAGAAAGGACCCCACGGATCGACTCGCCACTTTTCGACACTGCGTAGAAACCCAGAAAGGTTATGGAGAAGGATGGGAGGCCATCCTTCTCGAATCCGCAATAATTCAATTTTATTTTATTTTTTAAAATGGGAAGATTTATCCTTCTCTACGCTTCACCATCCTTTCCCCCCAATCTACCGGTAACAGATGTTGGGTTAACCAAGCCTTAAGTGCTGCGTTTAGCCTTCCCCGCCCGCGGGGGCTGCAACAACCGCTGCATTCCAACCCAGAGATTAAGGCTTGTTTGGGAAGAGGAGCGATTTTTTCCTTGGTGGCCTTCGGTTTTTGACGAATTTTGGGTTTTGTTTCCAGAGATAAAATACAAAAGAAAGAAGGGGAGAGGGAGGAATCAGGAGGAA